>CAUYLG010034251.1:0-74752 GCA_963573385.1 Cacajao melanocephalus
GGGACCCCCTAAATGTCTGAATCCCTTCACACCCACCCCCCGCCACATACCCTTACCGGAGAAAAAGGTATAAAAGGTATTGACACCCTCCCTCCGGGGCCACAGGTTGGAGAGATGTGAGTCCTCTGTGGTCGCCGGCAATAAAGACCCTGCAATTTGGCCTACTTTTATCTTGGTGTTAACTTTCTATGCTCGGTTCAGTACAACAGTAGGTGCATGGGAATGAACAGATCATTCGAACTGATTCATGAAAGCAGCATAATCACTCCTCAAGAGCCCTTTTGGGCCCAGCCTGTCAAACCACATTACCCGCCCCCCAACCCCCGCCGCCCCGTCTTCCCAAGCCTTCCATCACTGTGCCCTCCTGTCTGCATTTCCGGTGCATACCTCCTCACAACCCCCTTTCCCCTTAGCACCCCTACCTCTCCCTTGGCAGGACCACACAGATGCCAGCACCAGCTTGGGAGTCCCACGGGAGCCAGATCCAATGGTGGCTTCCTGACCTGTGTTGGCCACAGCCCTCAACTGCCATGGGACTTGGGGATCTTTGGTTTCCTGCTCCTGGCCTTGGGCTCATCACTAATGAGGGGCTGTGGCTCACAGAGGAAAGGCAACGAACTTCTCTGTGTTTGTCTGGAGAATCAGGTTCTCCAAGAGTTTGTGAGGCATGCGTGGTCCTTGTGGGGATATCTTAAGAATGAAGCCCTTTAAAGCAGCAGTGTTCTAAGAATAGCCATTCTTAGATGCTGACTGCCATTCTCATTAATAAATGATTTCTGCACTGAAGCCAAAGAATTAATTTGAGAGCAATTTGTGATAATGTGTTGCTAGGCAATTAAAAAACTTCCAAGGGGAAAAACTTCCCATTTATCACTGATCATTTTAGATCAGAAAAATGGAATGGGGGTCAGCATGGTGGCTCATGCCTGTAATCTCAGCACTTTGGGAGGCTGAGGTGGACAGATCACTTGAGGTCAGGAGTTCGAGACCAGCTTGACCAACATGGTAAAACCCCATCGCTACTAAAAATATAAAAATTAGCCGGGCATGGTGGCACACACCTGTAATCCCAGGTACTTGGGAGGCAGAGGCAGGACAGACACTAGAACCCAGGAGGTGGAGGTTGCAGTGAGCTGAGCCAAGATCACACCACTGCACTCCAGCCATGGCAACAGAGTAAGACTGTCCCAAAAAAAAAAAAAAAAAAAAAAGGAAAATGGTAGAGAGGGCGCCATTCAGTTCGAAAAAAGGGAAAAGCTAGGGGTGGTACCTACCCCTGATTGTCCACACCTGCCCTCTGCTGGTCAGGGCAACAGAAGAGACAAAGGCCAGTTCTCTAGGAGCTGAGCCTGGAGGGTTTTGCCCTGGAGCCCGTGAGAGGTTGCACTGGCATCCCTGCACATGCATTTGGAAAGAGCGGCCTGCTGGTGAGCCAGGCTACCTGGAGGACCTGGATGGAGAGTTGGGATCAGTCCCGCCAGGTGGCTCTGAGGAGATCGGCTTCTTCTCAGACCTCATTCTATTGATATGTCAATATTAACCAAAAGGATTTTTGCTTGTTGAAGTCTAAATATTACTTTCACCAACAGATTCCTCAAGATAATCAAGAGCTGGAATTCCCAAGGGATTACTGTCCATTTGTTTCATCTTCAATGATTCTTTTTTTTTTTTTTAAATGAGAACAAAAGGAATTGAAATACAACTCTATTGAATCTACTGCAGAATGTTCCTCCTTAGTTGGTTATTAAGGCAATACAAATTAAAGCAGCCTTGGAGTATCCTTATATTAAAATTGTCAAAAATGTATTTAATTATTTGCAGCAAATGCCAGTGAGATTACAGTACAGCTGACATGCTCACTTGTTGGTGGCAGGGAACATTGGAACACTTGTTCCATAATGTGATATTTCAGTGCATCAAGATGCCATGATGCAGCTGCAGCCCTTAACTCAGTTATCTGACTCCCGGGAATTTTCCCTCAGGAAATAATTCGAGAGAAGCAAAAAGCTTTCTGTACAAAGATATTTACTGCATCATTATCTGTAATAGCACAAATGAGAAATTCAAATGCTCGACAGCTGTAATGATTCAAAATATTAGAGTATGGCAACTCAGTGGAATATTATGCAGCCATTAAAATGAGCATGAAAAGACAGGGGATGACCTTTTGGGTTAAGAAATAAGAAAAAGAAAGCCAGGCTCGGTGGCTCACACCTGTAATCCCAGCACTTTGGGAGGCTGAGACGGGTGGATCATGAGGTCAAGGGTTCAAGGCCAGCCTGGCCAACATGGTGAAACCTCGTCTCCAGTAAAAATACAAAATTAGCCAGGTGTGGTGGCGCATGCCTGTAATCCCAGCTACTGGGGAGGCTGAGGGAGAAGAATTGCTTGAACCCAGGAGGCGGAGGTTGCAGTGAGCCAAGATGGTGCCACTGCACTCCAGCCTGGTGAAAAGAGATTCACATGAAGTGCTGTGTTTAACATGATGCCAAACACGGGAAATACAACCGTATGTCCACAGAGGAGATGGGAAGGTAACATGCGAACATCAGAAACAGCTTTGTGAGGGCGCGAGATTACTGGGGAATGTCCTGCATTGCAAATACTGTCACACTGTGCAGTCTTTCTCATAGCAACAGTAAAAATGTAACAAGCTATAATACATTCAATTAACTCAATTATTATGCGAAACTCTTTCCCAGGAGGACAAAGGAAGTGCAGAAGAGACTGAAGGAGTAGGTGTTCTGCCCAGGGAGTGTGAGTTATGAGGCCATGAGGTGGGGACACAGATGGGTGACTAGTGAGCAGGAAGTCAGGGTAGGGGAGCCCAACGTGGTTTTTTGTTTTGTTTTGTTAAAAAAGACAAGGTCTCACTCTGTTGCCCACGCTAGAGTGCAGCGGCATGATCTCAGCTCACTGCAACATCTGCCTCCTGGGCTCAAGCCATCCTCCCACCTCAGGTGCCCGAGTAGCTGGGACTATAGGTACGGGCCATCACGCCTGGCTAAGTTTTGCATTTTTTAGAGACAGGGTTTCACCATGTTGCCCAGGTTGGTCTCCAACTCCTTGGCTCAAGCAATCCTCCCGCCTTGGCCTCCCAAAGTGCTGGGATTACAGGTGTGAGCCACCATGCCCGGCCTAATCCAAAGAGTTTTAACACCAATCAGGTCACCCAGAGGCCTGGGCTTTGGAGTCAAATACAGGAGTCTGAGCTCAGATCTGCAAGCTGCTCATTGCAGCTGAAAGCAAGTACAGGAGCCTCTCTGAGCTTCACTTTCCAGATTCTTATTCAGACACGGTGCTATCTCCCTGTAACAGGTTGAAATGTGTCCCGACAAAACTCATATGTTGAAGTCCAAACCCCCAGTACCTCAGAATGTGACTCTCTATGGAGATAGGCCCTTTCAACAGGTAATTAAGATAAAACAAGATCGGGCCAGGTGTGGTGGCTCACACTTGTCATCCCAGCACTTTGGGAAGCTGCTCACACCTGTCATTCCAGCACTTTGGGAAGCCGAGGCGGGCGAATCAGCTGAGGTCAGGTGTTCGAGATCAGCCTGACCAACAAGGAGAAATCCCATTTTTACTAAAAATACAAAAATTAGCCAGGCATGGTGGTGCGCACCTGTAATCCCAGCTACTAGGGAGGCTGAGGCAGGAGAATCGCTTGAACCCGGGAGGCGGAGGTTGCAGTGAGCTGGGATCACGCCTTTGCACTCCGGCCTGGGTGACAAGAGCAAAACTCTGTCTCTAAAAAAATAAAATAAAATAAAATAAAAGTCATCTGGGAAAAATGAGCCAGGTAAGAGCCTGGCATCAGGTGTCCCCACACCACTGCCCTATACAAGGCTGGTGCTAGAAGAGTCAATCTCAATGTCCATCAAGGAATCAGTTTAGCTGTGAAGTTCCAAATGACTGTGATGCCCTGTCAAAGACAGCTTCTCCTGTGATTCCTGTAATCACTGTAATCCCTGCAGCAGCTGGGGTGAGGATGGGCCGGACAGACAGCATGGCTATATAGCTTGCAAAATTAAAGTTTAGTTAAGTTGAGGAGTTTTGTCCCAAGTCAAAGAGCAAGCAGAGTCTAGAGAGGGATGGAGAATGCAACACTGTGGCTGGGCACAGTGGCTCACGCCTGTAATCCCAACTGAAAGCAAGTCCAGGAGCCTCTCCGAGCTTCACTTCCCAGATTCTTATCCAGACCCGGGGCTATCTCCCTGTAACGGGTTGAAATGTGTCCCCTCCTGTCCTGCCTTGAGCAGGAGGATGCCTTGAGCCAGCACTTTGGAGGCTGAAGCAGGTGGATCACTTGAGGCCAGAAGTTCAAGACCAGCCTGGGCAACATGGTGAAACTCCATCTCTGCTAAAGATACAAAAATTAGCCAGGCATGGTGGTGCGCACCTGTAATTCCAGCTACTCAGGATGCTGAGGCAGGAGAATCACTTGAATCTGAGAGGCAGAGGTGCAGTGAGCTGAGACTGTGCCACTGCACTCCAGCCTGGGCGTCAGAGCAAGACTCTGTCTCAAAAAAAAAACAAAACGAAAAAAACAAATGCAACATCATAAGCCTCCAAGCTCCATTTTCCCCCCACTACTAAAAAACAAGCCTCTGATTGATAGTCCTCACAATATAAACATTTAGAAATTCCACAGCACCACATAAACAGTGAAAAGATAAGCAACAAAGAAAAAATGTTTCAAGATATATAACCAACAAAGGAGAAATAACCGTAACTAGAATAAGCTTCTATAAATCAGCAATTAAATCCACAAATATCCAGAGTAACAATGGCAACAAATATAAATATACAAGTCACAAAATACATAGTATCGGTAAATAAACAGGTAAGAGTAGACACAGTCTCAGTGAGAATAAGAAAAATGCAAAATAGAGCAAGGAAATGCCTTTTCATTCACCCATCAGAGTAACAAGGAGTAAAAAGAATGATGGGGTTGCCTCTGTGGACAATACACACTGTTGGATCATATCAATTTAGGCATTTTTTTTGGCTGACAATTTTATAGCGTCTGTTGATATTTATCAGGTGCATTCCCTTGTAACACAGCAATTCCACTCCTAGAAACCTATGAAATGGAAAAACTCACATATATGTAAAAGATGCATGTAGAGGAAGATTTGCCACAGCAAATCTTGGAATAGTAATAACATGTGAACGATCTAATTGTTCATCAAGAGGAAAATGATTAAATACATTATAATACACTATAGAATTCTATGCTGTTCTTTAAAAAATGAGGCCAGATGTGGTGGCTTATGCCTGTAATCCCAACACTTTGGGAGGCAGAGGTGGGCAGATCACTTGAGGTCAGGAGTTTGAGACTAGCCTGGCCAACATGGTGAAACCCCATGTCTACTAAAAATACAAAAATTAGCCAGGTATGGTGGCGTGTGCCTGAATTCCCAGCTACTCGGGAGGTTGAGGCAGGAGAATCACTTGAACCTGGGAGGTGGAGGTTGCAGTGACTGAGATTGCACCACTACACTCCAGCCTGGGTGACAGAGCGAGACTCTGTCTCAAATAAAATAAATAAATGAATAAAAATGACAAGTCTGGCTGGGTATGGTGGCTCATGCCTGTAATCCTAGCACTTTGGGAGGCCAAAGCAGGAGGATTGCTTGAGGCAGGAGTTCGAGACCAGCCTGGGCAACATAGCAAGAACCTCTCTCTACAAAAAATAAAAAATTAGTCAGGCCTGGTGGCATGTGCCTGTAGTTCTAGGTACTTCGGAGGCTGACACAGGAGGATGCCTTGAGCCAGGAGGTCAAGACTGCAGTGAGCTATGCTTACACCACTGCACTTCAACTTGGGTGACAAAGCAAGACCCTGCCTTTAAAAGTATTTAGAAAAAATATATAGCCAGGCATGGTGGTGCATGCCTGTAATCCCAGCTACTCAGGAGGCTGAGGCATGAGAATCTCTTGAACCCAGGAGGAAAAGATTGCAGTGAGCTCAGATCGCACCACTGTACTCCAGCCTGGGTGACGGAGCAAGACCCTGTCTCAAAAAATAAAAATAAAATAAAATTTAAAAATTAGAAACGAAAAAGAAAGAAAATAGGTATATTTATATCAAGATGTAAATATCTCCAAAATACATTGATAAGGGAAAAAGCAAGCTTCTAATCAGCATGTACAGTACAGTATCATTTTTATATACATACGTGTGTGTGGGGGGGGTCTGTGTACTTATATGACTTTGTAAATGCATGGGAAAAGATCTGGAAAATGCCATTATTAACAAACTGGTGTGTGTATCTCTAGGGAGACGAGTGAGATGGAGAGGGGTCATGAAAGATGACTAAATTTTATGTTATAAATTTTAGAATCTTGAAATATTTTGCAATCTTGTGTTTCCTAACTAAAATTAATATCTCAACAAATTCCAATTGGAGATTGCATGCCGGAATCAGCTCTGGCTCACGCTGAAACCTGTGATGCCCTACGAGGGACTCTCTAATGGTCGAAGGTCAGGCATATAGAAGGATACTACTTGGGTGAGTTTTCGGGTAGGAGGGTCCAGAGATCACATCAGAGAAGCCACCGCATCAGTGCACACAGACCAACCTGGCAGGCAGCAATCAGAGAGGGGCTGGATCATTTGACGCACTCGTGGCACAATTCCTATGAGGCGGAGGAGCAGAGCTGCCCATGGTGATGGGCCCTGCAAAGAACGGAGACAGCTGCAACCAGGTGTGGGGGCAGGGGCTCAGGTACGGTACCTGTCTTCTGGCCAGGCTGCAGGCCTCACCCCACCCTCTGCAGACAGGCTTCTGGCAGAAGCTCATGGCTGTGGACAACAGTGACCTTGAGATTAATGGCTGTGGCTGCTCAGGAATGTGGCCCAGGAGAGGCTACCTGTGCAGATGTCCAGGCACGCACCGGCATTCACCTCATCATGGTCCAGAGAGGTGTGAGGAGAGGTGCCAGAAATGGACAAAGGGTGTCATAAGCAAGTGTACACAGAAGACACGGAGAAGCGCAAGAAACGACAGGTACACTGAGGCTCAGACAAGTCATCTTGGAATCCAGTGGCCATGTCTGATGCCCTCTTTAGGGCACTTCCTGTGAAAGGCTTGAGTCACACCAACCACTCCTCTTTGAAACCCCCTGGTCCTCTTGCCATACATCCACTGTCTTCTAACCTCCTCTGTCATTACTTCCAGGCACGAGTCAGTCCTCACTTCTATCCTCTTCTCACTCCATCATGGGGCCCGAGCAAATGGTGTCCATCCCATAGCTCCACGTCCTTTCTCCCTGTTCACATTTCCCCATCCGTAGCACCCGCACGATCTGCCCCTCCAGGCTGCAGACCTCCACTCTCTCCTGGACGTCCCCCACCTTCTTCCTCCCGAGATTCCTGAGTTTTGTTTCCCTGCCTAAATCCAGAGCACACTTACTCAGTCAGCTATTCAAGGCATCCGGCTGAGTCCCCAGCTGAGCCTGACAGCGCTCCTCTGCTCCCTCATCATAACTTTTCCCTCTGCAGACAATTCTTTCTTTCCCTCAGCACCAGCCAGAGACCTGAGGTTCAGTTCCTGCAATTTCTCCCTCTCCTTGTGTCCCTATATGCAATGAATCCCCAAGTCCTTAAAAAATCATTTGCAAATCCATATCTTCTTTTCCACCTCGACCAGCCATACCCCTTGCTTACTTTTGGGGTCTCAGCTTTGATGTGTACCCCTTCACATCCATCTTCCATGACATTATAGGGATAATTTACTTAAAATACCATCTGCCCCCTGTCATTTCTCCTCCATGGCTCCCTGATATGAACAGTAGCAAATTCAAGTTCAAAGTCGTTTGCAAACCACAGCCTACCAGCGGCTAAGCCTTGCGGGGCTCAGCACTCCCCAGTCCCAAGCCTTGGCTCCACTGGCTGCTCCGTGCTCTCATGCCTTCACTTGTGTGGCCTGAGATAACCTGCCTTTCACTCCCTTGGTGGACTTCCACTCATCTCTGAACATGGGGTATGAGCTTCCCCTCCCCCAGGAGCCTTCCTTGACAGTTGCCACCCCAGCAAGGGGCTGGAAGGCTGCTTGGTGGAGCGTCTTTCTCAGAGTCTTCATCACACTCTTCTAGATTTCTTGCTGCACTCACTACGCTGACTCATAATGCTCCATTGGAGAGTGTGTCTCCCTGAAAAATATCCAGCACCTGGGCTGGGAAGGAGTCCTACTCACTGTATTAGTTTCCTAGGGCTGCCAAAAATTTTGTGGCATAAAACAACAGAAATTCATCTTCTTGTTGTTTTAGACCAGATGTATAAAATCAAAGTGTCAGCAGGACCACCTTCCCTACGAAGGCTGCAGGGCAGAATTCTTCCTTGCCTCTTCCAGCTCCTGGTAGCTTCAGGTGTTCCTTGGCTGTGGCGGCATAGTTCCAGTCTCTGCCTCCAACTTCACACGACCTTCTTCTCTTTGGTCTTCACCTGGTGGTCTCCTCTGAGTGTGTGTCTAAGTTCACATTTCTCTATTCTCATAAGGACATCAGACATATTGGATTAGGAATCACCCACATGACCTCATCTTGACTTGATTACATCTGCAAAGACTCTATTTCCAAACACAGTCCTGTTCACAGGTGCAAGGGGTTAGGACTTCAACGTATCTTTTTTCCTTTTGAGACAGGGTCTCACTCTATCACTCAGGCTGGAGTGCAGTGGGGTGGTCATGACTTACTACAGCCTTAACCTCCTGAGCTCAAATGTTCCTCCCACCTCAGCATTCTGAGTAGCTAGGACTACAGGGGCACCCCACCGTGCCCAACTAATTTTTTTATTTTCATTTTTTTGTAGCGACAGGATCTTGCTATATTGCTTGGGCTGGTTTTGAACTCCTGGGCTCAAGCAATTCTCCCACCTTAGCCCCCTAAAGTGCTGGGAGTACAGGTGTGAACTACCATGCCCAGCCTAACATACCTTTTTAGGGTTCTTCCCCGTGTGTTCTGTGTGTACCTTTCTTATGACAATTCAATCTGCAACACCTGCTTTGGAATTACTGCTGCCCCGCGCTGTACCTGGCAAACAGTAAAACTTGGTAGGCTGGGCAATGTAGCTCACGCCTGTAATCTCAGTAATTTGGGAGGAAGAGGCAGGAGGATTGCTTGAGCCCAGGAGTTCCAGACCAGCCTAGGCAACACAGCAATACCTTGTCTCTACAAAAAAAAAAAATAATAATAAATTAGCTGGGCATGATGGCATGTGCCTGTAGTCCCAGCTACTCTGGATGCTAAGGCAGGAGGATCAGGATCACCTGAGCCCGGGATGTTGAGGCTACAGTGAAGTATAAAACTGATCACATCACTGCACTCCGGCCTGGGCAGCAGAGAAAGAACACTTCAAAAAAAAATAATAAATAAATAAGACTCAGCCAGATCCCTTGAATAGCTGACTGAGCAAGTGTGCTCTGGATTTCGGCGGGGAAAGAAAACTCAGGAAGCTCAGGGGAGGAAGGTGGCTTGGAGGAGGCAGCTCTGGAACTGGAGGTGGGAGAGGGAAGGGACACGTCCAGGGAAGGAGAGCGCCATGTGAGAGAGGAGAGCAGGCCTAGCTGCTGTGTGAGAGGCAGCGAGCTGGGCCAGTCTGCAGAAAGTCCTTCCAGGCCAGGCTGAAGCATTTGTCTTCATCCTGAAGACAGCAGTGGGCCAGGGAAGGGTCAGCAGGAAAGCATTGCCGAGAGCAGAATCTGTGTTCCTGGAAGATTAATCTGCGTGCACACATAGGGACAAGTCTACAAGGGACCCCAGGCCGGGAGGCACCCCGATTGAAAGGCATTGCAAAGTCAGTAATGAGGGGCCCAATCAGGGCAGTGGAAGAATGGTTGGAGGGAAGCGACAGAATCCAGAGAAAATGTGGTAGAAAATGGATAGGGCATGGCCTCAGGCAGAAAGAAGATGAGCCGAGTCTTGCAGGGGCTGTGGTTCAGGGTAGGAGACCTACATGGTTGGGGCCGGTAACTGAGAATGGCAGCCTAGGGGAAGGAGCGCGCCTGCAGGAATGGAGGAAGGTTCAGCATCATGAAATGCCTTTCAGTGGAAAAAGCAAGCTCACGGGTACACTCACTAAGTAACCATCGAGGCTGGGTATGGGTGCAAAGCAGCTATAAGAGATCACACATGCCTTGTAAACAATTCAAGTTTATGGGCAACAGCTGCCTCTTTTTATTTTAATGCCTGGGGCTCAGGCTATTGGCAGCAGCTGCTCTTGGAGAAAGGACTCAAGTCAAGGGAACCAAAAACTCAACTGAATAACCTTTAAATGATTTCCTCACCCGGGAAATGGAAATCAATGCAGTCTGCAAACAGCAATCCTGTGCCAGCAGGGGCCAGGTGGAGCTGTTAGGTGGGGAGGGAGAAAAAGGAGCTGTCCAGCTCAGTGGTATCTCTAGGATCCATGGAGGTCCCTGGACTTGGGCAGCCCTTTCTGACAGAACCACCGGCAACACCCAGGGTTCCCACAGAGGCACTGAAGAGCAGTCCATTAGGAGGGGCTCCTGTCCAGGGCAGTGGAATAAAGACCTCCCTCCTCCCCTGCAACACCTCCATGGATGAGTCATTTCCTCTCTGGGCCTCAAGCTTTCATTCATATCATGAGAGGTTGGCCTAGTTGATTTCTAAGGGCTCTGCTCCACCTTCTAGCTCTGATTACTGCTGCGGCTGCTGCCCCAGCTGCTGAGATCTCAAGCCCCATCCTGGAGACAGGATGCTATGGCAGGCCAGGAAGGGAAGGTACCTGACACCAGCTCCTCCCCATTTCGATTCTACCTGGCCGACCCTAACCCCTGCTTATTCTTCCTCCTCTTGCCACCAAGCAATGGGGTGCTCTCACCTCAATGTGAGGAGAGAGCACTGGGTTGTGAGCCTGCTCTGGGGTGACTCCTGCTCTGCTGCCCCTCCTTTCTGTGTAAAGAGCTCATCTGTGAGGTCCTCTCCTCATGCTGTAGAGGTAGGGCCAGAGTCAGACCTAGGGCACTGTGACCTGTCTGACTTCAGTCTCTTCATTTGTATAATAAGGATGGCAATGGTTTGCCTCTCACAGGGTCATGATGATGACTGAGTTACTGCAGGAAAGCGTGGCCTGGAACAAGCACCTTCCCATTTTAGCTGCTATCACCACAAGGCATGCAGGACAGAAGCAGCAGGGGACACACATCGCTGGAGGAAACCCAGTATCAGAGAGATAGAACATCAGGACAGAGAAGCCCTCCACATAACAAAACCTCCATTGCCACAAAGCCTATCTTGGAAGGGGCTTCTCTGAACAGACTCCTCATGGCCTTCAGCATTTAGGCTCCATTCTCCCGGAGGGAACAGTTCCTTTGTCCTTTTACCCAAGCTCCAGGGCTAGCCAGTCAATGTTCCTGGATGACAACAGACCCAAGAAAAGTCCCCACCTTGGGAACACTATCTCCAGCAGGCCTAGGACACCCCAAGATATTGAGCTCTTTCATGGCCTTCACAGTTTGAATATAAACAAGAGTTTGAGGTAATTTTGGCTAAACACACTTATGTTCCTTTAATAACCAGTGGAGGCAGACAGCGGCAAGACATATTTAGAATAACATGAAGCACCCACATGCCCATCCTGTGCAAACCAGGCAGGTATTATTTTCTCCATTTTACAAATAATAAAAAAGATGCTTACAGAGGTTAAATCATGGCATACAATTAATAATAGGTTAAAATCAGGATTCAGACTCAGGTCTCTCAATCCGCAAAGCTGGATCTCTTTTCACTCGTTTAAACCACACAGTTGTTGTCACCATCTCTAACACCTAACTATTCTACCAGGAACCCAAGATCAATTGCTTTCACCAAAATGAAGTGTGTTCTGTTGACAGATAGTCATCACTAACTACATCTTTGTTTGTTGCCTTGAGAAAGGCAGAGAGAAATAGTGTTCATATTTTTCATACACATTTTATCACTGTGCATAAATGCAGGCCTGCATGTGGTACGAGCCAGTCAGGACTTCTGAACAGAGACTGTGAGCTGAAGCTAGGACTGTGTATCAATCACCCAGGGTCAATCCTCAAATAGTATCTTCCTCAGTTACAGAGGATAACTTGATCCCAATTTAATTATTGAGGAGGTTTTAAGTTGCTCAGACAATGGGTTAAAAATATATGCATATATCTCAATCTCAACTTGATCAATGGAAAACTTTTTGGCTATAAATGTAATTTTCAAAACAAATAACATGCAAAGCTCAAATACACCATTTTCCCAAAGCAAAAACGATGTCCTACTGCTTAGTTGCCCTGCCATTATGCTTCTGGACTTCATATTTTTATGAAACAAGTCAGCAAGACTGTCAAAGTAGAGTAATGAGTCAGCCATCCTTCCCAACAACCATTCTCTAAAGAGGTTCATTCATCTGGCTAAAATATAAAGTGTCTATATAGTGGTTAAAAAAATACTTTTGGGTGGAAAAAAGTGGTCAAGAATAATGTAAATCAAATATATGTCAGATGTGCAGTTATTATAATTTTCCCTTATGACCTTCCCTCTCTACAGAATGTTGGTGAGAAACAAATGGTACGTGGGTACCAAGTGGTCTGCTTTATGCAAGTAATGCTAACACATTCTTGGCATGCATTTCCATCAGCACTGCAGCACCACTGCAGCTCACACTGACCCTAAAACCAGCACATCATCTCACACATCTTCCCCACTTCTCTTTAATTTCATCGGCACCATCAGGCATGCGATGATCCAAGGAAGATGCCCACCAGAGTCATTTCTCATGCGCACAGCTTAAGCTAGACAGACGGAACAAAACAGACCTGAGTCCTCCAGCAATGAACATGTCAAGATTCAGAAGCTTCATTTACATCCATCGGGTTATAACAGGCGTCTCACACAGCTTGGAATCTAGCACAGCTAGATGTCTCCAGGGCCCTGGAGGATGGTCCCACTAATTCCACCTCCTCTTTCCACTCCCTCTCCTCCCCACCACACCAAATGCCCTTTGTCTAGGCAGTAAAGCCCCAAAAGCCCACCCATCCAGTTCTAGGAGTTAAGACATCTATCTGTCTGACCTTGCCAGGTGATGGAGATGGGAACCGAATGCTGGTAGGATCGAAGGCAGAGGTGACCCATCAAGTTTAAACACATCTCCCCCTTCAGCAGATGGCTCAAGGCAGAAGGGGGGCAGCTGTAGGGGCTGAAGAAGCCCAAAGCTCCTCTGGCCGGGTAGTTGCCCAGCGTGACCCCAAACTGCTTACTCAGAGGCACAGGCTGGCTGGAGAAGGGCTTTTCCTGTGACAGGCACCACTGGAGTTTAAAATCCCCTTTGCGTGCTGGGAACACCACACACACACACACACACACACACACACCCCACTGGCAGGCAGTGCCTGCCCAGTATCCACTCCAGAGCTCCTCTGCTTGAGTCCAGCCAGGTGCACTGAAGTGACTCTCGCCCTGAAGTCCTGATCACGGCAGCTCAGGAAACTGGAAGGAGGCAGGGAAAGGGCTTTACTTCTCGCTTGTAGCCCCAGTGAAGTCTGAAGCTTGCCTTCCCCTGCTAAAAGATGGCTGGCCACTGTCTGGGCTGAATTCCAGTGGTTGGGTTGCCCGGGGCCAGGCCTCTGAACAGAGACCAGAGACGGGAAGGTGTCCCCGCTGTGGCACCAGCCTGGGCAAACAGCTTTTCCTAGTACCTTGTTATGGGCTGCACCCAAGGTGGAGAGGAGGACATGCCTTGTGACTGCCTGGCTTCTGGCTAAACCCTTTGTCCCCTGGCAAGTGAGGGCAGAGGGGCCTGCCCTTTATTCCAGGACTGGGAAAGTGCGGAGGCATAGCTCTGAGCCCTCAGCCCTGCAGGCTACTCAAGATCTGCGCTGGAAGAAATTTACAACGGGGAAGGGAAATTTTAAAGCCCAAGCGATCCCGTGCCCTAGGACCCGTTTACCCCATCCCTGCTTCGCCCGCCCTGACTCACCCCAGGGAGGGGCTCTCGGGTGTGGACGTGGGTCCTGCCCCGAGGCTGCGGGGGCTCTTGCAGCTGCTGTCGCCGCCGCCGCCGCCGCCGCCGCCTTCCCGCCGCCGCGCTCTCAGTCCATCTGGGTGCAGTGCCGGCTGCCACCGCCTCTCCGAGCCGGGGAGAAGGAGGGCGGTCCCGGGATTGGGTGTGTGCTGCCCGGCGGCCCCGGGCCCGCCTCCCTGCCGCGGGCGCCGCTTCAGCACCACGGACAGCGTCCAGCCCGCGCGCTCAGAGAGCAGCTCGCGCGCCCGCCCGTCAGCCTGAGCGCTGCAGGGGCGCGCCGCGCTGCGTTCTCATTCCTCCAGCCTCCTCCCTACCGCCCAAGGAGGCTGCCTCCGCCCCGTGGAGCCCCGCTCCGAGAGCGATGACAGCCGCGCGAGGCCACCGGTCGGTCCCCGGAGGATCTGGCGCGCCTCCGACAACCCTGTCCCAAGCTGGGATTAGCGTTCTTCTTTAGCCCAGAGGGCTAGACAAAGGCGAGCTCTCCGTGGCGGGACGCAGGCGGGCAGTGGAAGGCGCAGCTCAGCCTCTTAAAATGCCCAAGCCTGGCACGGAACCCGACACGACACTAAGGGCGCTATCGCACCCCAATCTAGGCTAGAGAGGGCCGGCCCTTTGCCTGGACCCAGCAGGGGAGGGGCCCTTGGATGGCCCGTGGCGCCAGCCCTCATTTCTCCATCATACGCCCTGGGGTTGCAAGGAGTGATCCAGTTACAGGCGAGTCTATCTTGGGAACCAGGGAAGATGGAGTCCCATCCCCACTTGGAATCCAATTCCCTCCCAGGGTACCAACCAACAGACTGCTAGAGCCTGATGACATCTCGCAGAACCGCTTCCACATTCTGTTCAAATCCCTCCCACTGCTTCCTCCTTCCCAGCCAGGAAAGTCCCTGGGGGTCATTGGTTCTGACTTGGCCTCTACCACAGACCAGCAACAGGACCCAGGCCACCTAAGTCTCAGTTTCTCCTCTGGGACATGACAGTGGGTTGGCGCTCCTTCTGGTTCCAGGCTCTGCCTACTTCATGGCCTGCCTCAGGCCTTTCTGGAGTCCAAGTTGAGGATACCCTACCTTCACTGAGCTAAACGGGCAACTCCTGTCATTCATTCATTCATTCACTCATTCAATTTATTTAGAGACAGGGTCTTGCTCTATCGCCTGGGCTGGGGTTCAGTGACACGATCATAGTTCACTGCAGCCTTGAACTTCTGGGCTCAAGCGATCCTCCTACCTCAGCCTCCTCAATAGCTAGGACCACAGGTGTGCACCACCACATCCAGCTAGGATTTTGTTGTTGTTGTTGAAATGGGGTCTTGCTGTGTTGTCCAAGCTGTTCTCAAACTCCTGGCCTCAAGTGACCCTGCTGTCTCGCCTCCTCAAAGCACTGAGATTACGGGTGTGAGCCACCACCTGTAGCCCTGCCTAATTCTTTGAAAAGCAACCATAACTTTTTAATGCCACGTTAATTCAAATCCAAAGACACCTTGATTTTTACCATTTGGTGAGCTCCCACTTTGAAGGGGAAAGATCAAATTGACTGCATTCAAGTTGAGGTTAATAACTGCTATCCAAACAGGTGTAGAGGACTCTGCTCAAACATTCACTGATCATGACTGCTACAAAAAGATCATGGAGCCAAAACATTCATGAAGGGCACAGGTGGAACATGAGTGGGCATTTATCATTTAGGAAATGTGCTAGGCAGGAGGCAAAACCTCCTTCAGATTTCACATCAAAGAAAGGACGCACATTCCACATGCGGTGCCTTAAAAAAATAAACAAAACCACTACCTCTACTTGAAAATTACTTCCAAGAGCTTATTTTTCTTCTCTTTAAGTAGTGTACTATCAAAACTCAATGACAAGAAACAAATTAGTGCTCAGGAGCACCAGGTTACTTAAGCTTCTTGCTGCAATGGTCACAGGCCTCAAATGTGGGGACAGGGTACACAATCACCTCCCAAACACCCAACATTTGCCAAGTGGACAAGTCTTTACGTATTTCCTCATTTGGAATGAAATTCCTGGAACATTTTAGGACAAAATATTTCTTTAACTCCATTAATAGTTAATTTATGAAACATTCCGAATTCACCAGCATGTCTATAACCCCACCTTCCAGAAGACCAGTGAGAAACCCAGAGACGCCCATTTCTAAACACACTCACACAGACAGACAGACACACACACCATTAACACAAAGTTTAGAATTTCCACTGACATGCCCACAAATTGAAGACCCTAAAAGATTCAGGGTTTGGAACCAACACAAACAACCCAAGTCACACAGCAAGATTTTAAATCTCAGTTCAGTTACCCCATTTTTTTTTTTGAGACAGTCTCACTCTGTTGCCCAGGCTGGAGTGCAGTGGCGTGATCTCAGCTCAACCTCTGCCTCCAGGGTTCAAGCAATTCTCCTGCCTCAGCCGCTTGAGTAGCTGGGACTACAGGCACCTGCCACCATGCCTGGCTAATTTTTTTTGTATTTTTAGTAGAGGCAGGGTTTCACCATGTTGGCCAGGATGGCCTTGATCTCCTGACCTCGTGATCCACCCTCCTTGTCCTCCCAAAGTGCTGGGATTACAGGCATGAGCCAACGTACCCGGCACCAGTTACCCCATTATTTTCTGGGTTCTGGAAAAGCCAAATGATTGGAACATGTGCCACTAATTCTCACACACAAAGGCTGGAAGACACTTCTGCCCCAGGCTGTCTTCTACCTTCTGCCCCACCGCTCTGGCCCTGCTCTTTGTACTTGCCACTACACATGCCCATTCTGGCAGGCAGACGGTATCTGCCATTGCAGCTGACAACTAGTAAATCATCCCCAACCTACCTGGAATGCCACCTGTATCACCAATGTTGCTGTCGAATCTAAAGCAAATCCCCCATCTGCCCTCCCAGCCCAGCTGTGCTTTTCTGTCTCAGGTGTTCTCTGAAGACAGAAGCATGTCCATGCCCCATCCCTTCCTCCTTCCTCACAACCAGCCCGCCCCAGGTTCCATCAGTGCCTCTTTGGCTTACCATTTCCTTCTGACACTTCTGGAGGCCTGGAACCAGTCCCTCCTACTCTTTCCCTGGTCCTGCATGGCAGCCTCTTCCCTGGGTCCCTGCCTCCTCTCTTAACCTCCTCCAGAAAATCCTTAAGAGTTCTTCTTGCCTTCTGGTTTTGTGAGGGGCCTGTCAGCTCCCAGCAAAGTGTCTACAGTACCACTGAGAGGGGCTTAACAGCTCTTGAATGAGCAAACCCAGCCCAGGAAATACCAAGAATGGCATAATTTTAAATCCACTTTGGAATTTTGTCTAATTCATATTCCCTGCTACCCCCATTCCCACCCCTAGCCCAGGCTCTGCCAAGACAACCTTTGGGACAGCAGCCTAGGCCAGGTCTGTCTTACTGGTAGCCATGACCGAAAGAGGCTCTGGTTACCAGCAAATTCAAAGATCAGGGTTCCTTGCCGTAGCCAATAAAGACAAATGGACACTGGGAAGGTGTTCTGTAGTAGGTTATTACATAGCTATATTCAGGACCCTTTCAAACTGCAAATTAAATGTCAGGGCAAATAGAAACCCACCAAACAGGTGGTCTATTCTCACCATTATAATGCTTCAAAACACAGGTGCTGCCAGTGACTGACTGGTCCACAGGCGTGGTGAAGAGGATGCCACATACATTTTCGGCAGAATGAAAAGTGCATCTGCCAAGTCTATCAAAATAGTAACTGACATAACACTATTCTAACAGCAAAGCAAACTAACAACTAGCTTTTAAAAGCATCAGATGTGGAGTCAGCCCTAGGAAGTACTTTCAGCTCTGTCACTATGAAACCCAGGGCAAGTTGTCCTTTGTCGTTGGGCCTCTGTTTCCTCATCTGGAATAAGAAGGCATTGGATTAACTACGTCCTGCAGTATCTTTCAGTCCTAAAACTCTAACGGCAATTCAAAAATAAACCATTGCAGGCCGGGCGCGGTGACTGGTGCCTGTAATCCCAGTACTTTGGGAGGCCAAGGTGGGTGGATCACTCAAGGCTAACGGTTCTTCAAGACAAACTTGTCTAACATGGTGAGACCCTCTCTCTACTAAAAATACAAAAATCAGCTGGGTGTGGTGGCGCATGCCTGTAGTCCCAGCTATTCGGGAGGCTGAGGCAGGAGGATGGGTTGAACCTGGGAGGCGGAGGCTGCAGTGAGCTGAGATTGTGCCACTGCACTCCAGCCTGGGCGACACAGTGAGACCCTGTCTCAAAAATAAATAAATAAGTAAATAAATAAACCCTTACGTATACGATCAAATTTTTTTTTTTTTGAGACAGAATCTCACTCTGTCACCTAGGCTTGAGTGCCGTGGCATGATCTCGACTCACTGCAACCTCTGCCTCCTGGGTTCAAGTGATTGTCCCACCTCAGCCTCTCAAGGAGCTAGGACTACAGACATGTGCCACCAAGCCCAGCTAATTTTTATATTTTTTAGTAGAGACAAGGTTTCACCATGTTGGCCAGGCTGGTCTTGAACTCCTGACCTCAAGTGATCCACCCGCCTCGGCCTTCCAAAGTGCTGGGATTACAGGTGCGAGCCACCATGCCCAGACGATCAAATGATTTCTGACAAGTGTGCCAAGACAATTCAATAGGGAAAGACTAGTCTTTTCAACAAATGGTGCTGTGAAAAGGGTGTATCCACATACTAAAGAATGAAGTCAAACCCTTACCTAACACCATATACAAAAATTAACTCAAATGGATCAAAGACTGAAATGTAAGAGCTAAAACTATAAAACAGTTATAAGCAAAACCTTAGTGCAGAAGCTTCACAACATTGGAATTGGCAAAGATTTCTTGGCTATGACACCAAAGGCACAGACAACAACAACAACAAAAATAGACAAAATGGACTTTGTGAAAATAAAAAAATTTATGCCTCAAAGGACACTATCAACCAAGTAAAAGAAACAATCCTGCTGTTAAAAGAAAGTCAGAGTGAGGGGGAAGAAAAGAAACAATCCACAGAAGGTGGGAAAATATTTGCAAATCATATGTATGATAAGGGATGAATATTCAGAATACAGAACTCCTAAAACTCAGCCACAACAAAAAAAACCCAACCCGATTCAAAAATGGGCAAAGGACTTGAGCAGACATTTTTTCAAAGACGATACACAAATGTCCAATATGTACACGAAAAGATGCTTGGCTTCATGAATCATTAGGAAACTGCAAATTAAAAGCACAGTGAGATATCACCTTACACCCATTAGGATGGCTACCACTAAAAAAACTGAAAATAGCAACTGCTGACAAGGATGTGGAGAATTTGAAATTCAGCGTTGGTGGGAATATAAAATGGTGCAGCAACTGCTGTGAAAAATAGTACAGAGGTTCCTCAAAATATTAAAAATAGGATTATTGGCCAGGCGTGGTGGCTCACACCTGTACTCCCAGCACTTTGGGAGGCCAAGGTGAGCCGATCACGAGGTCAGGAGTTCAAGACCAGCCTGTCCAACACAGTGAAACCCCGTCTCTACTTAAAAAAAAAATACAAAAGTTAGCCAGAAATGGCGGTGCATGCCTATAGTCCCAGCTACTCAGGAGGCTGAGGCAGGAGAATCGCTTGAAACTGGGAGGTGGAGGTTGCAGTGAGCCGAGATTTGCACCACTGCACTCCAGCCTGGGTAACAGAGCAAGACTCCGTCTCAAATAAAAAATAAAATAAAAAAAAGGATTATCATTATGACCCAGAAATTCCACTTCTGGACATATACTAGGGTCTCAAAGAGATATGTGTACACCAATATTCATAGCAGCATTGGCTGGGCATGGTGGTTCACACCTGTAATCCTAGCACTTTGGGAGACCAAGGTGAGCAGATTGCTTGAGCCCAGGAGTTTGACACCAGCCTGGGCAACATGGCAAAACCCTATTGCTACAAAAAAATACAAAAATTAGTCAGGCATGGTGGCAGATGCCTGTAGTCCTAGTTACTCAGGAGGCTGCAGTGGGAGGATCACCTGAACCCAGGAGGCTGACGCTGCGGTAAGCCTTGATTGTGTCACTGTACTCCAGCCTGGGTGAGACCCTGTCTCAAAAAAAAAATTAATTAATTAAAAATAAATAAATAGGGCCAGGTGTGGTGGCTTACACCTGTAATCTCAGCACTTTGGGAGGTCGAGGTGGGCGGATCATAGGGTCAGGGTTTTGAGACCAGCCTGGCCAACATGGTGAAATCATGTCTCTAATAAAGATACAAAAAATTAGCCAGGCATGGTGGCAGCACCTATAATCCCAGCTACGCAGGAGGCTGAGGCAGGAGAATCGCTTGAACCCAGGAGGTGAAGGTTGCAGTGAGCTGAGATAGTATCAATGCGCTCTAGCCTGGGTGACAGGACAAGGCTCCGTCTCAAAATAATGATAATAATAAATAAAAACAAGCCAGGTGCAATGGCTCACGCCTATAATCCTAGCACTTTGGGAGGCCAAGGCAGGCAGATCAGGAGGTCAAGAGATAGAGACCATCCTGGCCAACATGGTGAAACCTCGTCTCTACTAAAAATGCAGAAATTAGCTGGGCATGGTGGCGCACGCCTGTAGTCCCAGCTACCCAGGAGGCTGAGGCAGGAGAACCACTTGAACCCAGGAGGTAGAGGTTGCATTGAGCTGAGATTCACTCCATGGCACTCCAGCTTGGGCAACAAAGTGAGAAGCCATCTCAATCAATCAATCAATCAATCAGTAAACAACGTTGTTCACAATAGCTAAAACATGGAAGACACAAAATGTGGTCTATCCATGCAATGGAATATTGGTTAGCCTTAAAAAGGAAGGAAATCCTATCACACGCTACAGCATGAAAAAACCTGGAAGACATTATGCTAAGGGAAATAGGTCAGTCACAGAAAAACAAATACCATATGATTCCACTTACATAAGGTACCTAGAATAGTCAAATCCAAACAGAAAGTAGAATGGTGGGTGCCAGGGGCTAAAGGGAGTGGGGAATGGGGGCGTTATTGTTTCATGGGTCAAGAGTTTTGCAAAATGAAAGGAGTTCTGGAGATGGATAGGTAGATCACTGACGGTCATGGATGCACTACAACACTAATATACCTAACACCACTGAACATCACACTTAAAAAATAGTTAATATGGTAAATGTTATGATAGGCATATTTTGCTACAATAAAAATAAATTTTGGCCGGCTACAGTGGGTCACACCTGTAATCCCAGCACTTTGGGAGGCTGAGGTGGGTGGATCACTTGAGGTCAGGAGTTCCAGATCAGCCTGGCCAACATGGTAAAACCTCTGTCTCTACTAAAAATATAAAAATTAGTTGGCATGGTGGCGTGTGCCTGTAATCCTAGTTATTCGTGAGGCTGAGACATAAGAATTGCTTGAACCCAGGTAGTGGAGGTTGTAGTGAGTTGAGATTGCATCACTGCACTCCAGCCTGGGTGACAGAGCAAGACTCTGTCTCAAAAACAAACAAATAAATAAAAATAAAAATAAAAAAATTTTAACAAACAGAAGTTTGGTATTAAAAAAAAGAAAAAAAATTAACCCGATGATTCTTACCTAAAGTACATATATTAACTACGAATAGAGGAGAATTTAAAACCTAACATAGGGTAGCTGAGTTTAATATCAAAGTTATTTCCCTTATAAATAGATGTATGTTTATTAAAAGAAATTTTTTTATACATGTATGTTTCGAATGTTCTAACACTTGGATTCATAAGGAGTAAAAACAGGAAAAACACATTCAGCTCTGGTTACTATCCTGTGTCCTTGGTTAACCAAGGGGCCCTCAGTGAGGTGTATCCAGGCCAGGAGATCAGCATTTCCCTCAGCAGTCACCAAGCAGCTATATGCACATAAAGCCGGGGCCTGGTGTGACTGCCCTCATAGACCCTGGGAAGTTCTCAAAGACTCAATGCTCTCCCTGCATGAAGCCCATGGCAGTTAGGGCAACCAGAGAAAATACTATGGAAGAGAAGTGTAAACTTTCAAAAATACAGATGGCTGAAATGTCAAGAACCAGTGAGAAAAACCACTTGGCATATCTAGGGTGTTCAAAGCAGCTTGATTGGTAAGGAGCCAATGTGAAAATAACTATGATGAATAAGTTTTTTAAAAAGGAAAGACGAGAAAATGGATGAATACATGGAGCATTTCAACAGAATTGGAAATCTATACAAATAATCAAATAGATATTCCAAGATTTAAAAATATATCTGAAGTTAAGAATGCACTGACTAGGTTTAACAACAGAATGGATAAGGCTGAAAGCAGGTTTAGTGAACTCAAAAACTGGTCAATAAAAAATATCTAGAGATTACAAAGAATGGAAAAGATAGAGGCATGCATAAAGACATGTGCGTCAAAAAGTCTAATGTAAGTGTAATTTGTGTCCCATAAGAGGAAGAGAGATGAGAGAAGAGGTTCAGAAGCAGTTGTAGATGAAATAATGGTGATGAATTGTCCCAAATCTGGTGAAAGACATTAACTCATAGATTCAAGAAGCTCAATGAGCCCCAAGAAGGAGAAACAAAACAAAACCTTACCTACACACACCATAGTCAAAGCCCTGAAGATCAAAGATAGAAAATCTTAGGTCAGTTCCAGTGGCTCACACCTGTAATCCCACCACTTTGGGAGGCTTAGGCAGGAGGATCACTTGAGCTCAGGAGTTCGAGACCAGCCCAGGCAAGATGATGACATCCCATCTCTACAAAAAAATTTAAAACATTGGCTGGGTGCAGTGGTGTGCACCTGTAGTCCCAGCTACTTGGGAGGCTGTCAGGAGAATTGCTTGAACCTGGGAGGTGGAGGTTGCAGTGAGTGGAGATTGTGCCACTGCACTCCAACCTGGGTGACCAGTGAGACTTTGTCTAAAAACAAACAAAACAAACAAACAAACAAAAAACAAAGAAAAAAAGGTAGTTATATATACAAAAGAAAAAACAGTAGTTATATAAATATTGATTGTTTAAAACAACAACAATTATAATGCTTTGTGAAATGTATACATGTATGAGTAAAATATAAAACAACCATAATACAAAAAGCAAGGGGAATTTTTTCCTTGTTTGAGACAGTCTCACTTTGTCCCCCAGGCTGGAGTGCAGTGGTACAATCTCAATTCACTGCAACTTCCACCTCCCAGGCTTAGGTGATTCTCCCACCTAAGCCTCCTGGGAAATATTTAACTGTTGTTAGCTTCTTAAATAGCTTGGGAAGTAGCAAACCAATAATTTAAAGGAGATTATAATATGTCAAAGATTCATATTATTATTTCCATTAAAAAAAGGTACAAATAAAATTGAATAGAGGAGGAGAATGAAATAATTTTATTTTTAAAATTATTAAAACATATTTTTTTAGAGACCAGGTCTTACTATGTAAACATGCCAGGCACACAGTAGGCATACATGGTGGTGATTATTAACGTTACTCACATGAGCTCAGAGCACCTCCTCAGTGTTAGGCTGCCTGGGGAATATTAGAGACCGTGGCCCTTACAGTGCTGGTGTGGAAGGCCTGAGGCTTATGCTTTTCATAGGGTTCACTTTCTCCCCAAGAGACAAGACAAACCAAAACCTGTAACAGCTGCCAATCAACTTTTATCCCTATAAAACATGTTGCCAACCAATGATAACTGGCCAGAGAGTACAGTTCATTTTGCTTGAGAATATTATTTCTATTCATCTGACTTTAACTGCCATATGCTGGTGGCAAAACCAGATTATGAATCATTCATGCATAGACACAATGACTAATTAAACCCTAAAAAGACTATTCATTGAAAAGTATAAATGCAAACTTTTTACCCGTGGGCTTGCAAGTAGATGTCTGCAGGAAGCATTTACAGGAAGGTTTATAACCTCAGTTTCTTCTATAAACAATACTGCAGATGGTGGATGGAAAAAATACTTGTATTCATCAACTATTTCTTATCATGCAAACCATAGTGATTGAAACTTCTTTTTTCGTTTGTGTTTTTGAGACAGAGTCTTGCTGTGTTGCCAGGCTGGAGTGCAGTGGTGCGATTGCGGCTCACTATAACCTCCACCTCCCGGGTTCACTGCAACCTCCGCCTCCCAAGTTCAAGCAATTTTCCTGCCTCAGCCTCCTGTGTAGCTGAGATTACAGCATGTGAAACCACACCAGGCTAATGTTTCATATTTTTAGTGGAGACGGGGTTTCACCATGTTGGCCAGGCTGGTCTTGAACTCCTGACCTCAAGTGATCTACCAACTCCAGCCTCCCAAAGTGTGGGATTACAGGCGTGAGCCACCTCACCTGGCCTGATTGAAACTTCTGTATGCAGTTCCTAAACACTTTGTTTTTCCTGTTTTGATTATGATTTTTTTATTGACATTTCTCTGACTCTATATATTTTGGTAATACTTATCTATATACCCATTGAGTGATACTAATCTATATACCCATTGATGTGGGGGCAGGTTAAGAGGCTAGGTGAGTTCTCAATCAAACCATCTATTATAAAGGCTCCTGAAATCCCCACTGGCCTTGGCCTGGGCCTGGCCCTGGGAGAGGATGGTGACCTTCCTGCCTTGCTGCTCTCCCTAGCTAAGGCACTCTTCCATTCAAAAATTCATTTTTCTCTCTCCACAAAGCAAAACTACGACTGACAATGTATTCCACAAAGCTGTGGCATGGATACATTAGAGAGACAGGACTGATTGTATTTAGAATTCCCCAATATGGGCTGGGCACAGTGGCTCACACCTGTGATCTCAGCACTTTGGGAGGCCGAGGCAGGCGGATCACTTGAGGTCAGGAGTGTGAGACCAGCCTGGCCAACATGATGAAACCAGGTCTCTACTAAAAATACAAAAATTAGCCAGGTTTGGTGGCACAGGCCTGTAATCTCAGCTACTCAGGAAGCTGAGGCTCGAGAATTGCATGAACCTGGGAGGTGGAGATTGCAGTGGGCCAAGATCACACCACTGCACTCCAGCCTGGACGACAGGGCCAGACTTTGCCTAAAAAAAAAAAAAAAAAAAAAAAAAAAATCCCCAATATGTAAGTTCCTGCAGCTTGAAAAAGAGAAGTGTTGGCTGGGCATCCTCATGCCTGTAATCCCAGCACTGTGGGAGGCCAAGGTGGGTGGATCACAGGATCACATGAGGTCAGGAGTTCAAGACCAGCCTGGCCAACATGGTGAATCCCCGTCTCTACTAAAAATACAAAATTAGTCAGGTGTGGTGGCGGGCGCCTGTAATCCCAGCTACTTGGGACACTGAGGCAGGAGAATCGCTTGAACCTGGGAGGCGGAAGTTGCAGTGAGTCAAGATCGTGCCATTGCACTCTAGCGTGGGAGACAAGACAAGAGAGATACTATGTCTCAAAAAAGAAAAAAAAAAAGAAAAAGAAAAGGTTTGAAAGAGGGATCACATTGGCCTTGACTGTCAAAGTCCTTCCAAGCAATGGAATTTAAAAACCAACAAATGAATCTTATTTCCCCTTCAGGGCAACCACGCGATTTGATGAAGCAAACACAGAGACCAGGGAAGAAACATCCCTTAATGGATTTTTAAACTGTTGATCCAAAAGCTTATTGGTCTTGAAATGACCCTTAACCACATTTGTCAGTGGATTCTTAGCAAATTACCACATCTCAAAAAAATTTCCTTTAACCTATAAAGTATGCTCCCTCTTTTTTTTTTAAAGTGCATTTTGACGTATCTCTTGAGGGTTGCTTTTGCATCCGGCTTAGAGTCTTGCTGAAAAATTTTCTGGGAGTTATAGTCACATGAGCAAGCAGCAGTAGAAACTGCCTGGAGCAAACACACGTGCGTGCGCACACGCACTGTCTCCAAATGCAGCCACCAAACTGAAGTCTCCTTGAATTCCCAAGACTAATGAGGAGCCTCTGGCTTTGTCCTCTTTCCCGTGCTCCTCCAAATCCATCACAGATCATGTGTATGGAAACTAGAAGAGTGGCCAAAACCTCTACAAATTGGCTGATGCAGTTTCAAGTCGTCGAATCTTTTTTCTGCTTTCCCCTCTCCCTGTCTCCCCCTAAAAAGTGGGTCAGCAGCAGTGCCATGTATTTTCATGCAGCTGCAGAGTCAAAGTCTTTCCTGAACCCAGGAATCCCTGCAGGCCAGGGCCAAGGGTGAAGCTTTAGAGGGCACAAAGAATAAGCCCTGTGTGTCATCCACATCACCTCCAGCCCAAGGCACCCACACCCAATGGGCCACTCCAGCAAAACACATCTGCTGACCCCAGGGGCTCTGTCCTCCTTCTTCGGCCCAGTCACCTTGTAGCTTGGAGATGGGGTCACCCTCTCCCCTTGCACATCACTTCTTTCAGATGATAGCCATTGTCATGTATGTATAGAGAGGTACACAAGAGACACACGTTTTCACCGAGATTCACATTCCTCTTACCCTCAATGAACATGACACAAAATAAAATTAAACTATGATCTAGGCTGGGCGCAGTGGCTGACACCTGTAATCCCAGCGCTTTGGGAGGCTGAGGCGGGCAGATCACGAGGTCAAGAGATGGAGACCACCCTGGCCAACATGGTAAAATCCCATCTCTACTAAAAATACAAAAATTAGCTGGGAGTGGTGGCACGTGCCTGTAGTCCCAGCTACTCGGGAGGCTAAGGCAGGAGAATTGCTTGAACCCAGGAGGCAGAGGCTGCAGTGAGCTGAGATCATGTTACTGCTCTCCAGCCTGGTGACGGAGCGGGACTCCACTCTGTCTCAAAAACAAACAAACAAACAAACAAACAAAAAAACTGTGACCTAAAATGGGAACAAAGTTTTTACTGGTGGAAGAGGCAAAGCTGTTACAGAGAAAGAATCTCAAGGGCAGACCCTTCTTCCTAGAGAACCTTTCACCCTACCTGTGCTCTTGGGGCTAGAACTGAAGTCTGTCCACCTTCGGGCCACTGGTGCTGCCTTCTGGAAAGTGTGCACCTAAACTATCTCCAGCTAAACCATTTCCATCCCCCTTAGGGTCCTCCAACAGCCTTGATAGCCTAAACAAATGCTTGTTCCATGGGGTGATCTGTACACAGCTGTGCTGGGCTGTCCTTAGGTTCTTCCAATCTTTTTCTGATTTTTATATGCTCTGTAAGTTAACTTCTCTTTTCAAGTGTCTGAGTTGATGGGGTTAATGCTGAGGAAACCACTCATTCACTTGTGTTAGCTGCAGCCTCCTGGAAATAGTGGAAAATGTACACATGTGGAGAGAAAGCAGACTGGAGCCCACTTCTAAAAGAAGGTGGGTTTCATTGCCCAGGAAATCCTGGCTTCTGAATGCCCAGAGAATGTGGCCCCCACTTGCTTGCCAGACTCAGGCCCCCTCCCTCTTGTCAAGGTTGGAATTCTTCCTAGAGCCTCCCTCCTACAACCTCTAGGAGGCATCTCAGATATAACACAGTGAAGCCTCAGAGAGCCTTTCTTGAGCACTGAAATTCTTCCAAGAAGGTGCAACAAAACTTCCACAGCTCAGTACCAGGAGCAAACATTTCCTATTCATCTGTTCCTGCAGGGACGTGGTCTCTGAGGTGGCCAACTGACTCTCCAGGCATACTATAAATGCACTAATGCCAAGTAATTTTTTTTTTTGCCCGTTCATGTCATCACGTGGAGATTTGTCCAAAGCTATTAAAAATACATTGTTTGGCCAGGCGCGGTGGCTCACGCCTGTCATCCCAGCACTTTGGGAGGCCAAAGTGGGCGGATCACTTGAGGTCAGGAGTTCAAGACCAGTCTGGCTAACATGCTGAAACCCCATCTCTACTAAAAATACAAAAATTAGCCAGGTGTGGTGGCAGGCGCCTGTGATCCCAGCTACTCAGGAGGCTGAGGTGGGAGAATCGCTTGAACCAGGGAGGCAGAGATTGCAGTGACTCAAGATGGTGCCACTGCACTCCAGCCTGGGTGACAGAGCGAGACTCCATCTCTAAATAAATAAATAGATAAAATAAATTGTTTACCCCCAAAGATGCCCTGACTTAAAAATTAGCATGTACAACTTATTAATGAACACAGTTCTTGGCATTAGACTCTCATTATGCTGGCGCTACGGTGATAATCTAATTGTTCCTGAAAGGAGACATGTAATTGTGGGGGCATGCATGTCTGGGCCACAGCAAAATCACTTTATGCTCCTCTTTGTATCTGTCAGATTAAATCATGTGAGAGGCCTTGGCTGCTCTGTCAGATACCCCAGAGCTCATTCTGGCCGTTTGATTGAGGGCTCTGAGTGAAAGCTCCCCACGTTGCAAAGGGCTGGACTCTCTCTACTGCTGGATTCCCCTTGGAGGAAAATCTTCCATGGGAACTGGGTAGGATTCTGTGTCCAGGGCTTTGGCAGCAATTGCAGAATGATTAACATGGCACTGGGAGAAACTGTATATAAAAGGAGATGGTAGCACTCCCGTCCTCTGAGTAGGAAAGTCTATTAAACCCCTTTCCCACTCAGCAGAAGACACTTTGCAGCTGAGCAAACTGCCCCCACCATCACCATGGCTGTCACTTGTACTGAGACTGTACGGACCAGGCATGGTGCTGACACTTCATCCATCAAATAAAAGAACTGAAGATGGGGGAGGTTGTTTGTTCCAGGTCACATGGCTGGTAAATGACATGGCTGAGACCCCAGTCCCGTTCAGTTAGGCCCAGACATGGAGCTTGGCTCTGCCCACTGAAGCGCTCTCAATCTCCATGTGTCTTTCCTTCCCCACTATCAAGACCCTCTGACACTGCCATCTGTCACCAGGACCCACGGGCCCCTCAGCCACTGTCCTGCCTTGCTCTGACGAGACCAGGCTCCAACTAACACCCTTACAAGGTTCTTTTGACACTCAAGAGCCAGTGGTGATGTGGTTTAGCTTTGTGTCCCCACCCAAATCTCATCTTCAATTGTAATTCCATATTCCATAACCCCCATGGTGGGAGGGACCTAGTGGAAAGTACGTGAATCATAGGGGCAGTTCCCCCATGCCATTCTTTTTTCTTTTTTTTTTTTTTTTTGAGACAGAGTATCATTCTGTTGCCCAGGCTGGAGTGCAGTGGCTTGATCTCAGATCACTGAAACCTCCACCTCCTGGGTTCAAGTGATTTTCATGCCTCAGCCTCCCGAGTAGCTGGGATTACAGGCACACACCACCACGCCCGGCTAATTTTTGTATTTTTAGTTTAGATGGGGTTTCACCATGTTGCCCATGCTGGTCTCGAACTCCTGACCCCAAATGATCCACCTGCGTCAGCCTCCCAAAGTGTTGGGATTATAGGCGTGAGCCACACTGTCCGCCCCGTCCCCATGCTATTAAGTTCTGACGAGATCTGACTGTTTTATAAGGGGCTTCCCCCTTCTCTTAGCTCTCATCCTTCTCCTTCCTGCAGCCATGTTAAGAAGAATGTGTTTGCTTCCCCTTCCACCATGACTGTAAGTTTCCTGTGGCCTCCCTAGCCACACTGAACTGTGAATCTATCAAACCCCTTTCCTTTATAAGTTACCCACTCTTGGGTATGTCTTTATTAGCAGCTTGAGAATGGACTAACACCGGTGGAGAATCTGACTGGTAAGACCTTTCCTGATGAATGTTTTGCCCTGTTAGTCTCTGCAGCCTCATCCTGGGGCATCCCCATCCCACCCCACCACCGCCTCTGCTCCTGCCACCACTGAGGTGTCTTTAGCTCTCTTAATAGCCAGGGTCTCCCCAACCTCTGAGCCTTATTTTCAAATTGTACTCCTCCTGTCTTCAACAAGTGAATTCCTCCTTACCCTTTAGATCTCAGCTTACATAACGCCACCTCTAGGCAGCCTTCCCCGACCCTCAAAACTGGGCTGGGTGCCTCTCCATGTGTGTCTTTGACCAGGGTGAAGCATCGGGCCCACTGCATCAGGATTTTTATTGGTTCATCTGTCTCCCCACAATAGGCCATGGTACTTCTGGCAGGGGTCATTGATTTTGTTTTCCATGACTCCTCATCTCCTAGCACTGTCTGGCACAGAGAGATAGATGTGTGGTCAATATTTCTTGTAAATATTAACTGACTTAAAATATACTAACCGAGGCTAGGCACAGTGGCTCACACCTGAAATCCCAGCACTTTGGGAGGCTGAGGTGGGTGGATCACTTGAGGTCAGGAGTTTGAGATCAGCCTGTCCAACATGGTGAAACTCTGTCTCTACTAAAAATAACAAAAAATTAGTGGGGCATGGTGGTGCAAGCCTGTAATCCCAGATACTCGAGGTTGAGACAGGAGAATTGCTCGACCCTGGAAGGCGGAGGTTGGAGTGGGCCAAGATTGTGCTACTGCACTCCAGCCTGGGGGACAGAGCGAGACTGCATCTCAAAAAAACAAAAACAAAAACACACACACACACACATATACTAACTGTATTAGTCCATTCTCATGCTGCTCTAAAGATACTACCTGAAACTGGGTAATTTATAAAGAAAAGAGGTTTAACTGACTCACAGTCTGCATGGCTTGGGGGGCCTCAGGAAACTTAAAATCATGGTAGAAGGCAAAGGAGAAACAATCACCTTCTTTACAAGGCAGCAGGAGAGAGACAGCAGGAGCATGGGGAAGCACTGGACACTCACCAGACAACCAGATCTCATAAGAGCTCATTCACTACCACTAGAACAGCAAGGCGGAAATCTGCCCCTACGATCCAGTCACCTCCCACCAGGTCCCTCCCTCAATATGTGGGGATTACAATTTGAGATGAGATTTGGGTGAGGATACAGAGCCAAACCATATCACTAACCTCTATGAAATGTAGCAAGAAAGCAAGTTTTCCAAATCAGAACGATAAAGCTTTTTTTTGGGGGGACAAAGTCTCACTCTGTCACCCACACTGGAGAGTAATGGCTTGATCTCAGCTCACTGCAACCTCCACCTCTTGGATTCAAGTGATCTCTTGCCTCAGCCTCCTGAGTAGCTGGGATTATAGGCACCGGCCACCACACTCACCTAATTTTTTTTCGTATTTTTAATAGAGATGGACTTTCACCATGGGTCTCGAACTCCTGACTTCAGGTGGTCCACCTGCCTTGGCCTCCCAAAGTGCTGGGATTATAGGCCTGAGCCACCACACCCAGCCAGAAATTAATGTGTGCAAGGCACTCTTTGCTCCAAAACATGGTCCACACATTACATTGGTTACAGAGGAAAAATTAATCTACAGTTAAAATGTAATACTAAACAAAATCCCAAAGAAGTATCTTTAACACAACTTATGCTGATTCTGAAATTTACATGGAGAGAAAACTCCAAAATTAAAGAACAATAAGGGAGGCTAGGTGAGGTAGCTCAGGCCTGTAATCCCAGCACTTGGGGAGGCCAAGGTGGGCGGATTACCTGAGGTCAGGAGTTCTAGATCAGCCTGGCCTACATGGTGAAACCCCATTTCTACCAAAAAAAAAAAAAAAAAAAAAAAATTAGCCAAGCCTGCTGGTGCACACCTGTAATCCCAGCTACTCAGGCAGGTGAGGCAGGAAAATCGCTTGAACCTGGGAGGTGGAGGTTGCAGTGAGCCGAGATCGTGCCACTGCACTCCAGCCTGGGCAACAGAACAAGACTCATCTCAAAAAAAAAAAAAAAAAAAAGAATAATGAGGAAGGATTTATTCTACCTGCTGTCAAAATATATTATAAAATGACAATAATTAAACAGGCACAGGAATTGATAAAAAAATATCAAGGAAGACTATTCAAAATCATAGTAAATGCTATTGAGAAAATCAGATACACTTTTGGAAAATGTAAAAATTAGATGCCTTTCTCACAACTTGCAGAAAAACAAATTCCAGAAGGATACAATTAAAAACATACTTGTCAACTGGACATGGTGACTCATGCCAGTAACCTCAGCACACAGGGAAGCCGAGGTGGTAGGATCACTTGAGCCCAGGACTTTGAGACCAGGCTGGGCAACACAGTAAGACCTCATCTTAAATATATTTTTTTTAAGTAGCCAGGCGTGGCGGCATATATCTATAGTCCTAGCTACTCAGGAAGTTGAGGTGGGAGGATTGCTTGCGCCTAGGTGGTCAAGGTTGCAGTGAACTGCGATCATGCCACTGCACTCCAGCCCGGGTGACAGAGAGACCCTGTCTCAAAATAAGGAAGAAAGAAAAAGAAGGAAGGAAGGAAGGAAGGAAAGAAGGAAGGAAGGAAGGAAGGAAGGAAAGAAGGAAGGAAGGAAGGAAGGAGGGAAGGGACACTTGTTGAATGGCCTCTTCTTTTCCAAGTGATTTGAGTGGTACTTTTATCACTAAGTGAATTTCTACAAATACATAAATCTGTTTCTAGAGACGCCATTCTGGTGCTAAGAATGAAAACCTAGGATTTATACCTGCAGTATTTTAAAAAAGAGAGGCTTGGCTCTGTGAGACTACCCACTCAGGACAGGACCATAGAAACCTACATCAATCCTAAAAATGCCAGTAACAGAATCCCTGCTTCTGAAGCCTCTTCCTGGAAGGAAACAATCATTCTGCAGATACATGCTGAAGGCAACTTTCAAGTAACACAGTCCCAAGTGATACAGTGGGCATTTCTCAGACCCAAGCTTCCTGTCTAGCACCTGCTGGTTTACGTAACTAGGCATTGCCCTAGGAAGCTTCCAGGGCCAAGAGGCAATGTTGTGACCAAGAAAGAGTGCCAGGTTGAGAAAAGGCACATTTTGCATTGAGGTGTCATGGTTTTTCTATTTTTAAGAAGTCTCCATAAATTGCGTTCTTATGCAAGCATTCCCAACGGCAAAGATTTTACATGACCAGGCAGATTTGGGAAGCAAGAGTGTTATCGATATTGCAGAGTTATTAATTTACCTTTAGACAAAATATGCTCTCTGGCCTGGCATAGTGGCTTACGCCAGTAATACCAGCACTTTGGGAGGCCAAGGTGGGTGGATGACTTGAGGTCAGGAGTTTGAGACCAGCCTGGCCAATGTGGTGAAACCCTGTCTCTGCTATAAATAGAAAAATTAGCCGGCCATGGTGGCACTTGTCTATAGTCCCAGTTACTTGGGAGGCTAAGGCAGGAGACTCACTTGAACCCAGGAGGTGGAGGTTTGGAGGCTACAGTGAGCCAAGATCGTACCACTGCACTCAGTCTGGGCACTGGGCAACAGAGCAAGACTCTGTCTCCAAAAAAAAAAAAAAAAAAAGTTCTCTGAATAAGATTCCCTGCCTCTGAGATGTGGTATTTTATGTCTTAGGGGAATGAAAACAGGCAGAACCTTGAGGGGCAAGATCCTGTGTCTGCAGTGAGCTGCCTTCACTAAATCCCCCCAGATACCAATGAATAGCACATGGGTTCCTGGTCAATTGCCCTGTGATTCTCCCTGTGTATACATAATAATTTGCCTTTTCTCCAAAAAAAAAAAAAAAAAAGAAGCCACAGGTTCCATACTCTTTGAAGCAGAAAGGACATATCAGACACTGTCATGCCTCAGAAAACATACAATCATTTTTGAAAAGGCAAAATGAGTAGTTGCTCATCAGGAGACCCTGTGTTTGACACTTCCTCGGGTTATCCTGGGATGGCTGATTCTGTCCTCCTCAGCCTAGGACACTTTCATACTGCTTATGGGAATGTAAAATGGTGTAACCACTTTGGAAGACGATGTGGCAATTTCTTAAAAAGTTAAACATATATCCACCCTATGAACCAGCCATTCCATTCCTAGGCATTTGCCCAAGAGAAAAAAACATGTATATCCACAGACAGACTTGAATGCAAATGTTCACAGCAGCTCTATTATGGCCAAACCTGGAAACAACTCAGAAGTCCATCCACAGGCAACAGATAAATGCATCCACGCAATGAAACACTACTCAACAATGAAAATAAACTAGTGATGTGTGCAACAACACAGATGAATTTCAAAACAATTACACTGGGTGACAAAAGCCAACTAGAGTACATGCAGTACAATCCCATTTGTATGAAATCCTAGAAAATGCAGCTGGGCGCAGTGGCTCACACCTGTAATCCCAGCACTTTGGGAGGCCGAGGCAGATCACCTGAGGTCAGGAGTTCGAGACTAGACTGGCCAACATGGTGAAACCTCATCTCTACCAAAAATAAAAAAAAAATTAGCTGGGTGTTGTGGTGTGTGCCTGTAATCCCAGCTACTCAGGAGGCTGAGGTAGGAGAATTGCTGGAACTCGGGAGGTGGAGGCTGCAGTGAGCCGAGATTGCACCACTGCACTCTAGCCTGGGCAGCAAGATCGAAAACTCCACCTCAAAAAAAAAAAAAAAAGGACAAAGAAAGAAAGAAAGAGAGAGAGAGAGGGAGGGATGGATGGAGGGAGGGAGGGAGGGAGGAAGGGAGGAAAGAAAGAAAAGAAAAGAAAGAAATTCTAGAAAATGGAAGCTATCACACTGAAAAGTAGATTAATGGTTGTCTGCGGGAGGTGGAAGGGGCTAAGGAGGAATTACAAAAGGGCAAGAAGAGTATTTGGGGTGACAAATGTGTATATTATCTTGATTGTGGTGATGGTGTCATGGGTGTGTAAATGTCAAAACTTATCAGACTGTACACTATAGGCAGTTTACTGCACGCCAGTTATGATTTTTTGTTTTTGAGACAGAGTCTTGCTCTGTCACTCAGGCTGGAGTGCAGTGGCACGATCTCGGCTCACTGTAACCTCCACCTCCTGGGTTCAATCGATTCTCTTGCATCAGCCTCCCAAATAGCTGGGATTACAGGTGCCCACCACCATGGCTGGCTAATTGTCGTATTTTTAGTAGAGATGGAGTTTCACCATGTTGGCCAGGGCCGGTCTTGAACTCCTGACCTCAAGTAATCCACCAGCCTCGGCCTCCCAAAATGCTAGGATAACAGACAAGAGCCACTGTGGCCAGCTTTTTTTTTTTTTTTTTTTTTTGTAAGACATGGATGGAAAACAAAAAAAGTGATTGTCCATCAAGAAACTCTATACCCCACACATTCTCCAGCTGGGACACTCACTGCAAGCATCCTGAGATCAGGAGGCCCAGAACCTTCCCGTGGTCAGACCTCCTAGCTCCTGCTAAAAGCCCAGTGTTCTTGTGGCTCACTCTGCCACCGGTCCCCATCTTCCCCTACTGGGCAGACGCCACTCCCCAGTCAGCCCACTTGAGGCCAATGCAGTCCACAGTCCACTGAGGGCCCCCATTCACATCCCCTGGAGAATCTCTGCCCCAGCTAGCTAAGATCTTTGTAGGAGGCAGAGGTATATCAGACTGGATTCCATTTGTGATCACACATTACCTTCTCAAGAAGGTGTTCCTGGGTCTCTCCACACACACACCTCAGGCTGGGGCCTGTGCCACAGGACAAATGACTCAGTGTGTGGCATGGACCAGGGAATTGACTACAGTCAGGAATGGCTGCCTCGGGGAGCAGGATGGAAAGAGAGGAAGGTGGGGGAGCAGGGCTGCTGCTTTTAAGAGAAGCACAACTTCCATACTCCCTTCCTATGTGTATGAGCGGATGTAAAAAACAAAAACATTTGAAATATTAAAACAAAAATTGTACATGAGGCCCAGAACCTTCTGTGTGGGCCCCTCAGGACCTCCTACCTCCTGCTGAAAGCCAGCTCCCCGGTCAGCCCACTGGAGGCTGACTTTTACTTTTGAGTTTTCTGAAATGCCAGACCTTAGATCTACAGATGCCAAAGGGGATCAATTAAAACAGTTTAGTTGTAGGCCAGGTGTGATGGCTTACACCTGTAATCCCAGCACTTTGGGAGGCCAAGACGGACGGATCACCTGAGGTCAGGAGTTCGAGATCAGCCTGGCCAGCATGGCGAAACCCCGTCTCTACTAAAAATACAAAAATTAGCCAGGCGTGGTGGTGGGCGCCTGTAATCCCAGCTACTTGAGGGGCTATGGCATGAGAATTGCTTGAACCAGGGAGGTGGAGGTTGTAGTGGGCTGAGATGGCACCACTGTGCTCAAGCCTGGGCAACAGAGTACGACTCCATCTCAAAAAAAAAAAAAAAAACAAATCAAAAACAGTTCAGCGAAGTCTTAGTGGCCTGGGTGCATTACAACAATGTGGAAAATGCCAGAGTCATAGCGCTGTGGCATTTACCCCATCTCCTGAGTGTCAGGTTCTTTACACATAGCAGAGGCTGGGGAAAACTCGCGGATGAGGTTGGCTCCTCAGCAGCTGCACCCCTGCTGGATGAAATTTTTCACAGGACATGCTACTGGATCTTCACCGTGCCACATTCTGAGAGGAAATGGATCACTCCGGCATATCTGCAGCAGAAGCATTAGCACTGGGCTGCAGGAAATGGTACCAGGCAACTCGTGGTTTTCAAATAATGCTAAATAACAGTGCCTTTCTGTTTGCCAAGGGCTGTGAGCCCCTCAAGGACTGAACACTCAGCATGAATGATCCTTCAATTCTGGCATCTTGATTTGGCTTTAAACTGACTACAAATAGATGAAAGGTTTTCGCTTCATATAGAATGAGAATCTGACTGGCACGCACAAAATGCGCATCTAAGAGGAAAAACAATGAGGAAAGGAACACCAAAGGGCAAGAGAGAGCCTGAGGAGTGAGGACAAGCTGGACCTCTGTGTCACAGGTGTGGGGAGACAGATGTGGAGAGAGGTGCAAAGGGCAGGGGCCACTCAGGTGAGCCAGGGTGGGCAGCAAGGACCACCCATCACCAGGGAAAAGACCACCCAGCCACCAAAGGGGCTGGGGGTCCTACAGGTCCCCACAGCTCAAGCATGAGACTGGACCCCTCCTTTGTGCCCTCAGCTCTATTTCTACTTCATTCTAGAAAGGAACTGAGGATACTTTAAAAAAAAAATACTTCCTTTCTTTCCAGCGCTTTCTCAGTGAAGGGCAAGATATGGGTTCTTGTCACTTGGAGTTACTTTGTCCAGCTCCTGGGGTGCAAGTGCACCCCAGGAGGGGAAGGGAGGCCAAGCGGCAGAGGCAGGAGCGTGCTAGGTGACCATGCTGCCTGGGATCATCCTCTGCAGACATTTGCAAATGTCCCCATCCAAAAAACATGAGCCCTCAGTATATGAATAATGGTTTCTAGATTATACATATGTTGTACTACTTGACTTACACTTTATGTATATTATACAACATATATAAAAACTAAAATTTTAAAAGATAAAATTAAATCAGTTTTTTTTTTTTGAGATGGAGTCTCACTCTGTTGCCAAGGCTGGAGTGCAGTGGCACAATCTCGGCTCATTGCAACCTCTGCCTCCCAGGTTCAAGCGATTCTCCAACTTCAGACTCCCAAGTAGCTGGGATCACAGGTGCCTACCACCACATCTGGTTAATTTTTGTATTTTTAGTAGAGACAGGATTTCACCATGTTGGCTAGGCTGCTCTCGAACTCCTGACCTCAAGTCACCCACACAGCTTGGCCTCCCAAAGTGCTGGGATTACAGGCGTGAGCCACCGTGCCCGGCCATAACTCAGTTTGAATAGAACTTCTAATGTTTTCTTCTCATACTGTAGTGGTTATCTTGTGCCTTTCTAGGCATTCACTTCTATTTTTTAAAACAACTGGGTTAAAGGACAGGTAAAATCAAGAGCCACAATACCACTCACATCCACCAGCCGATAGAATTTCCCCTAGGGAAGTGTTACCGAAGAAAGGGCGCTCCAAGCATGGACATGGGCAGTGAGTGTTATAACAGGCCATACCCGCAGGCTGCTTAAGTGTCCAACTACTGGATGGCAGGATAAGGAAACTGGGGCCAAGCTCTCCACAGAGCAGAAGCAAAAGCAGAAAGCGACAACAAAAACTGAAGAGTAGCCAGAACGCTGATGCTGGAATGCCCAGGGAAAGGAGAACGCAGCGGTGGTTGCGATGGTGTCAGTGGTGTGTGTGTGTGTGTGTGTGTGTGTGCACGCGCATGCACACAGGCAGGACGAGCAGGTCCTGAAGAAACAGCAATCACTGGGATCACGGCAAGGTTTATATTCCTTCTTTTAAATCGCCTTTCATGCTGGGCGCTGTGGCTCACACCTGTAATCCCAGTACTTTGGAAGGCCGAGGTGGGCAGATTAATTGAGGTCAGGAGATTGAGACCAGCCTGGCCAATGTGGTGAAACCCCATCTCTACTAAAAAAAACAATTAGCTGGGCATGCTGGTACATGCCTATAGTCCCAGCTGTTCGGAAGGTTGAGGCACGAGAATCTCTTGAACCTGGAAGGTGGAGTTGCAATGAACCAAGATTGTGCCTCTGGACTCCAGCCTGGGTGATGGAGTGAAACTCTGTCTCAAATAAATAAACAAACTCCTTTAACATCACTATAACATTTTTAATAGCATAGAAAATCAAGTTGAAGTGAATAGTGAAGGATCATTTTTCTCACCAATTCCTTCTTCCTCCCTCTCCTCCAAAAGACAGAGCATCAATTTCTTCCCAACAGCTTCCTGGGCTTCCAGACTGATGAGCACGTGTGTGAACCAGCCAAGCTTCACTAACAGGGCTTTCTGCTCACCTGCTCTCCCCAGCTGCTACCATCACTCTCCCTGACTGCTCCCTGCCCTCCCTTAGCAGAAGGGCTGCATGGGCTGTTGCTGTGGGCACTATGGCATTTTTCTCCAGCATCTGGTTATCAAGTGATGGCCTTGAGCTGCTACTGCATCTGGGAGACCCTCAGCCCAGTGCAACGCGGCATTTCTGTACAGACAGAAGAATAGTTGTATTGGTCCATTTTCACACTGCTGATAAAGACACATCTGAGACTGGGCAACTCACTAAAGAAAGCGGTTCCATGGACTTACAGCTCCACATGGCTGGGGAGACCTCACAATCATGGCGGAAGGTAAAAGGCACATTTCACATAGCAGCAGGCAAGAGAAGAGAGCTTGTGCACAGAAACTCCCCTTTTTAAAAACCATCAGATCTTGTGAGACTTATTCACCAACGCAAGAACAGCACAGGAAAGACCCACCCCCATAATTCAACCACCTCCTACCCGGTCCCTTGCACAATGCATGAGAATTCATGATCATGGTATCTCCCCTGCCAGGTAAGTATGCATGGGAATTCAAGATGAGATGTGGGTGGGGACACAGCCAAACCCTATCATTCCTCCCCTGGCCCCTCCCAAATCTCATGTCTTCACATTTCAAAACCAGTCATGCCTTCCCAACAGTCCTCCAAAGTCTTAATTCATTTCAGCATTAACTCAAAGGTCCACAGTCCAAAGTCTCATCTGAGACAAGGTAAGTCCCTTCTGCTTATGAGCCTGTAAAATCCAAAGCAAGTTAGTTCCTTTCTACATACAATAGGGGTACAGGCATTGGGTAAATACAGCCATTCCAAATTGGAGAAATTGGCCAAAACAAAGAGGCTACAGGCCTTACGCATGTCTGAAATCCAGTGGGGCAGTCAAATCTTAAAGCTCCAAAATGGTCCCCTTTAACTCCATGTCCCATATCCAGGTCACACGGATGCAAGAGGGGGGATCCCATGGTCTTGGGCTATAGTGGTACTTTACTTGAGGTAGGTCAAAGGATTAACACATGAATATTTCCAGGAAGTATCTTTCCTTAAATAAGCCATGCATTTTCTGCCAAGGGGAGTGTAAACTGGAACAACATTGATGGAAGATAACTCAGCAACAGTATCAAAATGTGAAGCATGCACTTGACCCACTCATCCATTTTCTAAGAATTTACCCTTACGGAATAACCACATCAGTGAAAAAAAAAAAGGAAAAAATAAATGTGAGCACAGAAATGCTTGTCCCAGTACCTTCTGTTGATAACAGAGAAACACTGCCAACAACTAGAATGCAACTGAATAAACTGGCAAACAGTTTCAAAAATGTTTCAGTAAAGTATGCTATATCTATTTAATGAAATATCATGGATTATTAACAATGACATTTATTAGGCCAGGTGCAGTAGCTCATGCTTATAATATCAGCATGTTGGGAGACAGAGGCGGGTAGATCGCTTGACCTCAGGAGTTGGAGACCAGCTTGGGCAACATGGTGAAATCCCATGCCTACTAAAAATACGAAAATTAGACAGGCATGGTGGCATGCACCTGTGGTCCCAGCTTTGGGAGGCTGAGGTGGGAGGATTGCTTGAGCACAGGCAGTGGAGGTTGCAGTAAGCTGAGAACATACCACTGCACTCCAGTCTGGGTGACAGAGTGAGACCATGTCTCAAGAAAAAAAAAAGAAAGAAAGAAAAAAAGAAAAGAAAAAGAAAAATGAGGCTGGATATAGCGGCTCACGCCTGTAATTCCAGCACTTTGGGAGGCTGAAGTGGAAAGATCACTTGAGGCCAGGAGTTCAAGACCAGCCTGGCCAACATGGCGAAACCCCATCTCTACTAAAAATACAAAAATTAGCCAGGTGTGGTGGTGCATGCCTGTAGTCCCAGCTACTCGGGAGACTGAGGTATGAGAATCACTTATTGCAAGTTGCAATAAGCCGAGATGGCACCACTGCACTCCAGCCTGGGCGACGGAGCAAGACTCTGTCTCAGAAATAAAACAACCTCCCCCAAAAAAGCATCTTACCTATCCCATAAATATATACACCTATATGCTCCCACAAAAATTAAAAATTGAAAACAATGACATTTATACTGTGGCATTTGAATAATGATACTAAAGAATTGTGATTTCAGGCCAGGTGCGGTGGCTCATGCCTGTAATCCCAGCACTTTGGGAGACTGAGGCAGGTGGATCACCTAAGATCAGGAGTTCAAGACCAGCCTGGTCAACATGGTGAAACCTCGTCTCTACTAAAAGTACAAAAATTAGCCAGGCATGGTGGTGGGTACCTGTAATCCCAGCTATTCGGGAGTCTGGGGCAGGAGAATCGCTTGAATCCGGGAGGTAGAGGGGGGTTGCAGTGAGCTAAGATCATGCCACTGCACTCCAGCCTGGGCGACAAGAGCGAGACTCTGTCTTTAAAAAAAAAAAAAAAAAAAAAGAATTGTGATTTCAGGTAGGATCGTGGTCTTGAATTTGTGGGGTTGTTTGTTCATTTCGTTTTTTGTTTTTTGAGACAGAGTCTCGCTCTTTCACCCAGGCTGGAGTGCAGTGGCGCAATCTCGGCTCACTGCAACCTCCGCCTCCCAGGTTCAAGTGATTCTGCTGCCTCAGCCTCCCAAGTAGCTGGGATTACATGCACTTGCCACCAGGACCAAATGATTTTTTTTTTTTTAAAGTAGAGATGGGGTATCACCATGTTGGCCAGGCTGGTCTTGAACTCCTGACCTCAAGTGATCCACCTGCCTCGACCTCCCAAAGTGCTGAGATTACAGGCGTGAGCCACTGCGCCTGGCCGAATTTACGTTTTTAAAAGACTCCTTGCTTTTTAGAGATACACAGTGAAATGTGCGCAGATGGGGTTTGCTGTAAAATAATAGTGGGGAAAGCAGATTAGTGGTTGCCAGGGGCTGAGAGAGAGAAAATGGGGAGTCACTGCTTAATAGGTGCAGGGTTTCCTTCGGAGTGATGAAAATGTTCTGGAGCTAGGGAAAGGTGATGGCTGTGCAACACTGTGAATGTACTAAATGCCTTTAATGGTAAATTCAATGTCGTATGTAGTTACCACAATATTAAAATAGTAATTAACAGGGGGAAATAGTACTGGCTGAGATGAAATAAGATTGGCCACAGTTGAAAGTCACTGAAAGCTAAGTGATGAGAACCGAGACCATGTATGTGTGGATTTACATGCACAGAAATGTTAGACGTTTTCCATAAGAAAATACTATAAAGAGTGACGCTATCATCTCACGTAGTTCCTCGTTGTTTGATAACCATGTTATTATCTATTGAATGCCCTAAGTACACACAATAAAATTGATTTTTTAATAAAAAGTGGTGCCACAGATGTATACTCATTGGCATGGAATGTCCACAACCTATTGTCAAGTTTAATGAGTCAGTTATAAAACCAAATATTGGATCCTCCCACTGCTATAAAATTCTGTATCTAGATTGTCTGGAATACTTTCAGTAAAGGTTTAACAGTCATTACTGCTGGGTTAGTAGATTTGGGGAGATTTGCACGGTCTGTGCTTTTCTTTTTCCATTGAATATTTTTACAAAACATAAAGCAGTTTTCCTAAAAGGCAGAAATGTTTAGGGACACACCTTTTTCTCCTAGCATTCTGACGGAAGGGCCCTAGGTAGTGGCAGGTTCCTAACACAAATCACCTGGCTGGCTTGGTGCCTGTGCACACACTCCAATGACAATGCCCTCCACAAGGACCATCGCCTCACAGAGGAGCTGAGAAGGGCCCAGCTTTATTGTTGGCTACCCCTGTAAATGACAGCAACCCCAATGGTGATCCTAGGCAACTCTTTCCAGCCACACACTCATCTGTCCTCACAGCGGATGTCAGGTAGGCTACAGTTGGAACTGTCCCTATTTTAGAGACAAGGCAGCTAGAGCTTGGAGGAGCTGGTGGGCTTGCCCAGGTACCACAGCTAAGTAGCCAAGGAAGCACCCAGTGCCACTGGGGAGTCCAAGCCTTGGCCTCTCTCTCTTATGAGCAACCTCTCATGGGTGTTCAAGACTGTCCTGCCCACCCATGACACTGGACCTCCACTTGGGAGATGAAGACCATTAAGCGTTGATCTTGTATAGGTAAAAACTCAGACACCTGCGTTATCATGACAGCCAAGCATCCCTGGCCCCCACTGTACTTCACACAAATGGCAGTGGCTGGAGGGCTAAATATGGTGACTGCCACTGACTGCCCCCTGCTAAGGACTCCACTGCCCCTGCTGGGGTGCCTCTCTAGCTTAGCTCTCTGGAGTCACCTTGAAGTCCCTCATGGCCTCCCACACTCAGTAATATCCTTTGGAAGGATCTGCTCTTCCAAGTTGGTTCTGTGAGGACTCTGAGACTGCTTATCCAAGTGGCCCAGAGGCTCTCCACCCAGAGCCTGTGGACCAAAGTGACCACTGTGTATGCCCAGAGCACCAGCGCCCACTTCTCACGCTCAATCATTCATGGAATCTCTCTCTCCCTCCTTCCCTCCCCCATTCCTGCAACAAATAATTTGAGCATGTCTGCTCTGAGATAAGCAAGACGCTAGGCACTGGGCATTCAGTGGCAAGCCAGTTGTCACAATCCTCACCCTCTGTTGCTATGGATTATCAGGGAAATCAAACATTAAACAAATAAGTGTACAGGTGAACAATCAGCGCACCTGGGGTGAGTGCTATGAAGGAGTCATATAGCACTCTTGGCACTACATGGGAAACAGACCTGGGCTGGGGAGTCAGGAGGGTGTCCTGGATAAAAATTCATTTAACAGGTTGGGCATGGTGGCTCACTTTGGGAGGCTGAGGCGGGCAGATCACTTGAGGTCAGAAGTTCAAGACCAGCCTGGCCAACATGGTGAAATATCAAAAAAAAAAAAAAAAAAAAAATTAGCTGGGTGTGGTGGTGGATGCCTGAATCCCAGCTACTTGGGAGGCTGAGGCAGGAGAATAACTTGAACCCAGGAGGTGGAGGTTGCAGTGAGCCAAGATTATGCCACTGCACTCCAGCCTGGGCAATAAGAAACTCCATCTCAAAAATAAATAAAAACGTAAATACATAAATAAATACAAATACAAATACAAAAATTAGCCAGGCATGGTGGCAGGTGGCCTATAATCCCAGCTACTCAGGAGGCTGAGGCAGGAGAATCGCTTGAACTCAGGAGGTGGAGGTTGCAGTGAGCCGAGATTGTGCCACTGCACTCCAGCCTGGGCAACAGAGCAAGACTCTGTCTCAAAAAAAAAAAATGCGTTTAACAGCAGTAGCTGTTCCCTGTGTGGTGTGTGACACTTCATAGTAAATGGGGCTCATGCCAGCTAACAGCCGAGGTGCTGAGGTCAAGAGAGGTAGAGGCCACAGAGGACATCACTCAGCCGAGGAGAGGGAAACCCAACCTCAGAGTGGCCTCAAAGCCAGGACTAACCAGTCCCAGGCCCACCCAGAGCCCGCAGGGCTGCTCCTAGGACAGGTAGGACTTGAGGCCTTCTGTGGCCAGGCCCTGAAGGTGACACCTCCGGCTGAGCTAGCGAAGCATCTCTACACAGGAGTTCTCTATGACACCGAAGTGCCTCACTCATGACAAGACCTCCCACGGGCCAGCCTGGCCTCCCAGCTTCTGTGCTTAACAGAGACGAGGAAAGATGGGCTCATTTGTGGCTGCAGATCTTCCACAGCGGGCATGGTACCAAGATTTAAGAGCCTAATTAAAGTGAAAACCCTCGTTCCTCAGGAGAGGCTATTGCATTTGGGAGCAGTCAAGTGATTCTGACTGTCTTCCCAAGAAAAATGTAAGGTGGCTGCTGTGGGGGCAGGAAAACCCACCACTCAGTCACTAAAACCAGAGCTCACCTGTGGGAGTCCCAGCTTGCAGGCTCCATCCCAGGCTTTCCAGGGGCCAGTGCCTGAGGTCGCGGCAAATTGCCAACTCCAGCCTGCAAGGTCAGACGACAACCTGCCCCAGGGGCTTGTCTCTGGCCTGGTTCTCTGGCTTGCGGATGCCTGATGGCCCCCTGTCCCCTTCTCTATTCTCATCTGGACTAAGGCAGCCTACTGAGCTGTGGCACTGGGCACACCAAACATCTGGGGGCAGGACAGAATGTTCCTTCTGTGTCTAGGCATTGAGGCCTGTGGATGAGCACAGCCTCTGTCCTTTCCATGGAAGGAGAACTGGCTCCAAGCCGTAGAGAGCAGGGAGATCATGAAACACCAGGTCTTGCCTCTTGCCATAGCCTGAGCCCAAGCCCGAGCCCTTCCCACCTTCAGGCTCAGCCTGAGTTTCTACAGCCAATCCCGATTCAGGTGGAAGCTCTGGACCAGTGGTTTCCAAACCATCTGCAGTGGAACTGATGTTGCAAACAGGCATCCTTCACCAGAGACCACTGGCCACAGAACAAGGGAAGCAAGCCAGGCTAACAGAGGAAGCCAGCCTGGAGCCCACCCATTGGCGCCCCCACTGGCGGGTGGCCTCTATAGAGTACAGTAGTTCACACCAGCCCAAGGCTCTAGAACCACATGGAAGCCTTGGGCCGCTGGTGCCACTGTGTTCAGGTGTGCCATATGTGGACAGGGGCTGCCATGGTGCTGCCGAGAGCCAGCCTCCACTAAACTCAGCCCTTCTTGTGCTCCCCAGGCCCTCCCCAACACCCCAGGCCACCCCTCCGGAGCCTCTGGAAGCTTCCATGATTCCTGCCTGTGCCTTCAGCAACTTGTCTTGTCTTCCAAGTTTCTCTTCCACAATCTGTGGTTGTCATGTCTGCCTGTCAGCCCGGCCTCCCTCCAGAGGAGGTACTGAGCCCACCATGGTTCCTTGGCCTGGGCTGGATACAGGTGAGGGGCAGCCTTGGCTCACACAGAGCCCAAACAGGTTCGCCTGCCCTCCTGCCGATGGGAGGGAACTAGAGGTGGTCACGGAAGGCTCCTTGGAAGAGACCAAGTCTCAGGAAGATCCAGCAACGGGGACAGGATTTAAGGCTTCCTTGTAACACACACCTTGGTGGCTCCTCAGGCATGACCTTGCCCTGCTCTGATCATGCTGGATTGGGCCAGGGCAGGGAACCTGCTCTGAGCTGCACCAGAGCCTCTCATTCAAGAATTTGAAGCTAGAGCCAGAGATGGCAGCCACAAGGCCAGGCACACCGGGGAAGGCCAGGCCCACCTGTGGAACAAAATTATGGAGGAACAAAGAAGCCAGGCTACAGAGGGAAAGGACACAGAGGGGACACCGGGAGAGAACCAGTAACGGGAGTGTCAGAGAGAGCAGCTGCAAATGCACCCCTCCCCCTGGACGCTCCACTTCCTGCACCCTGAGCATAGCCCCCACTTGTGCTTCAGCCAGTCTCACCGGTGTTTTTTTCCCGGATAGAAAACCATGAAAAAATAATTTTAAAAAAATGAATTAGTAAAACAGATCCCTGTCTGTATTAGTCTATTCTCATGCTGCTAATGAGGACATACCCGAGACTGGGTAGTTTCTAAAGGCAAGAGGTTTAATGGACTCACAGTTCCACACGGCTGGAGAGGCCTCACAATCATGGTGGAAGGCTGCCAGGAGCACAGTGGCTCACGCCAGTAATCCCAGCACTTTGGGAGGCCGAGGCAGGTAGATCACTTGAGGTCAGGAGTTTGAGACCAGCCTGGTCAACATGGTGAAACCCCATTTCTACTAAAAATATAAAAATTAGGCAGGCATGGTGACACCTGCCTGAAATCCCATCTACTTGGGAGGCTGAGGCATGAGAATTGCTCGACCTGGGAGGCAGAGGTTGCAGTGAGCCAAGATCTCACCACTGCACTCCAGCCTGGACGACAGAGTGTGACCCCATCTCAAAAAAAAAAAAAAAATCATGATGGAAGGTGAATGAGGAACAAAGTCACATCTTACATGGTGGCAGGCAAGAGAGTATGAGCAGGGGAACTCCCCTTTATAAACCATCATATCTTGTGAGACTTATTTACTACCATGAGAACAGTATGGGGGAAACCACCCCATGATTCAATTATCTTCATCTGGCCCTGCCCTTGATACATGGGGATTATTACAATTGAAGGTGAGATTTGGGTGGGACACAACCAAACCATATCACTGTCTATGAAGGTGTATCCAGTGTAGGTAGAAGACACCCCACACACATGAGACCATCACACACAGATCTATCGTCAACTAAGGACCTGAGCTGAAGAGCCTGGAATGGTAGTGATGACGACTGGCATTTGGAAGCTGCTCCATGTGCTTCCCTCTCACCTAGACTTGTCAAGTATTATTTAATTTAATTTAATTTTTTTTTTTTTGAGATGGAGTCTCACTCTGTGGCCCAGGCTGGAATACAGTGGCACAATCTCCGCTCACACAACCTCTGCTTCCCGAGTTCAAGTGATTCTCCTCCCTCATCCTCCCAAGTACTTGGGACTACAGACGTGCATCACACCCAGCTAATTTTTGTATTTTTAGTAGAGACTGGGTTTTGCCCTGTTGGCTAGGCTGGTCTCTAACTCCTGACCTCAGGCGATCCACCCACCTTAGCCTCCCAAGGTGCTGGGAATACAGGTGTGAGCCACTGTACCCAGCCTAATTTTAAAAATATTATTGTTGTTATTTACCCTCACAACCATCTCATGATGCAGACATTACCCATCCCTGTGATGGGCAAAGAAATTGTAGCTCAGAGAGGTAGAGGGCCTTGTCCAAAGTCACACAGTGACTCAAGAGCAAAGCCAGGATCCCAAATTTTGTGTCTCTTTTACTAAGCCATGCTTGTTCATACCACCAGGCATGGTTCTGTGATTCAGCAAACTGACCGAGAGGCCCCCTCAGAGACCAGACTTCCAGTTCCACAGCCCAGAATACTCAGCCTCGACCTTTCCAAACTATTCAAGTGAAATGCAGGGGGTACCCAGGGAAATGTCACAGTCCTGCTAGCCTCAGGTTTAGGTCAGGCATCCGGGCTGGCCCCCCAGATCCTCCGCCTCTGGAATTAGTGACATCTTGAGTTGACAGCTTTGCCTGCATCAGAGTCTGGTTCTCATGCCTACAGATCCACGAGAAGGTTAGCAACAAAGAATAAACTTCTCCAATCTGACAATTACAAAGGAAAGTACTATTATGCCCTCTAGTTACAAAGGAAACAATTAGAAATCAAGGTAATTGCCCTGGCAGGAAAATGATGCTTAAACTACCTTAACGGCAAGAATGTTTGTTTTTGTTTTTTGAGATGGAGTTTCACTCTTGTCCCCCAGGCTGGAGTGCAACAGCGCTATCTTGATCTCTGCTCACTGCAACTTCCGCCTCCCGGGTTCAAGCAATTCTACCGCCTCAGCCTCCCGAGTAGCTGGGACTACAGGCATGTGACACTACGCCCAACTAATTTTTGTATTTTTAGTAGAGACGGGTTTTCACCATGTTGGTCAGGCTGGTCTCAAACTCCTGCCCTCAAGTGATCCGCCCGCCTCGGCCTCCCAAAGTGCTAGGATTACAGGCCTGAGCCACCATGCCCGGCTGCAAGAATGTTTTAAACTATAGACAACCACTTTTGTTATGCTCTGACCTCTTCATAAGAACCCCCACCCCCAGAGGCATATTTCATAACGCCTACTTTTCTACTGAAATAAGGTGGCCACTTCTGCGCTGGCTCCTCAGCTTGGCTGGCAGTCTAAAGTCCCATGAGGAGGGGCTCAGAACAAACGCTGTCATTCCCACTGTGAAAATCCAACTCAGTTTCTCTGAGAACGGAACACCAGTCTCCTCTGAGCTCTGCACATGCATTCAAACTCACGGGTGACCCATTTATCCTGAGCCTCTTTCAGTTAGCACTGATTTATACAGGGCTCTCAGGGGTAAGCCACAGTCATCTGCATGGGTCACAGGGTCATGTCTAAATCCAAATTGTTCACACCTCCTAAAGAACAAGACCATCATTTTCCTATGTTGCTTTCTAGTGGCTCTTCCTCCTCCTGATGTGGATACCTGGGAACTGACTATGCTCCCATTAGCAACTCCCCAACCCACGCCCCTCACCCTTTACACTGCAGGGCCCCTGCTGAGGCAAGTGTCAGAAGACCACATCCTGCCAATACCCAGCCCTCCTTCCTTGAGAAGGGCCTGCATCCTCTCCCAGCTGAGAGCTGTTAACCTCTCTTTGGTTTCTCTGAACTAAACAGAACCCAGCTTGGCTGCTTTTCTCAGCCCTCTGCAGTCCCTTTTCTTTTCTTTTTTTTCTTTTTTTGGGATGGAGTCTCACTCTGTCACCCAGGCTGGAGTGCAGTAGCACAATCTTGGCTCACTGCAACCTCCGCCTTCTGGGTTCAAGCAATTCTCCTGCCTCAGCCTCCTGAGTAGCTGGGATTACAGGTGCATGCCACCACACCCAGCTAATTTTTTTGTATTTTCAGTAGTGATGGGGTTTCACCATGTTGGTTAGGCTGGTCTCGAACTCCTGACCTTGTGATCCGTCTGTCTCAGCCTCCCAAAGATTACAGGTGTGAGCCAGCACGCCCAGCCTGCATTCCCTTTTCTACTTCCCACAAACTCTCTAAGATAGGGAGAGCGCTGGCTTATTTAAATAAACTTCATTCCAACCCACCGTTAATTTGTTAGATGTGATCATAGTACTTTGGTTATGTTAAAAAAAAAAAAAGGAATTCTGATCTTTTATTTATTTATTTATATTTTAGATATTTGAAATACAACTTTATTCTGATTCTAAACGAAAAAATATGGGAATGATAGTAACCAACAAGATTTCACCACCGAAGGTTGTGATGTGACTGTAGCAGTCTTACATTTGAAACTCCGGGAATCAACTGCGTTCCTTAACAGCTAAATATGCAGGTCTGAATAGTGAAGGTATTTTTTAAACTGCCATGTTCACTCCGAAGCCCACTCATCTGCTTCAGCACCCCACAGATGAAGCACATGTGATGCTTAGCTAGATAATAATGAGGAGGCACACACGCTGCACCACTGATGTTACAGGACAGCTGCCTATCAAACTAGACGTCTGACGCTGGGCTCCAGCTTCCTTCTCACTGGTCATCATCCTCATCTGGGAGAGCAGTTGTCTGGGCAACCTCCAAGTCGTGCTCATCCTGCGCTGCCAAAGCTGGGCCCATGACAACCTCCGGTGGGGCAAGAGCAGGCATGGCAGCAAATCCAAGTTAGGGTCTCTAGTGAGCTTCCCAGCAAGCCAGAGGAAGGGCTTTTCAAAGGTGCAGTTACTTTTGGCAGAAGTGTCGTAGTACTGAAGATTCTTCTTTTGGTGGGAGACAACGGATTTTGCCTTCACTTTCCTGTCCTTAATGTCCACTCTGTTGCCACATAACATGACGGGGATGTTTTCACACAGATCTCAATGCCAGGTAGGCATGTTCTTGTAAGTAGCTCTCGATGTCACATCAAACATTATGAAGGCACACTGGGCTTGGATAAATCGCCATCTCTCAGTCCACCGAATTCCCCTGGCAGCTGTGTCCATACATTGAACTTAATAGTCCTCTGCTAGTGTGGAACACTAGGGGATGAACCTCAACACCCAAGCTGGCTACATACTTCTCAAATTCACCAGTCAAATGATGTTTCATGGAGGTCGTTTTTCCAGTACCACCATCACCAACCAATACAAGTTTGAACTGGATCTGGGGCTCTCCCTGCACAGCCATCAAGGCATTCCTTCCAGAAGCATCTCCATACCCGTCCAACTCAGAATTCTGATCTTTTAAAGATACATCCAGACGTGTTAACAAATGGGGTGCTACGATGTGTGCAATGGGCTTCAGAATGATATAGACAGAGGAAGAAGTTGGGGGCATGGAGATCAGACTGGCCATGAGCTGGTAACTGTGGCATCTGGGTGACAGGAATATGCCGGTTCCTGAGAGTCTTCTGTTTACTTCTGTTTATTTTGTATAACAACAACAACTTTTTTTTTTTTGAGATAGAGTCTTGCTCTGTCGCCCAGGGCTAGAGTGTACAGTGGTGTGATCTTGACTCACTGCAACCTCCGCCTCCCAGGTTCAGGCGATTCTCCTGCCTCAGCCTCCCAAGTAGCTGGGATTACAGGCACACGCCACCACACTTGGCTAATTTTTGTACTTTTAGTAGAGACGGGGTTTCACCATATTGGTCATGCTGGTCTCGAACTCTTGAACTCCTGACCTCGTGATCTGCCTGCCTTGGCCTCCCAAAGTGCTGGGATTACAGACATGAACCACCATGCCCACCCGCAATTTTTTTTTTTTTTGAGAGAGAGAAGTGTGTGTGTGTGTGTGTGTGTGTGTGTGTGTGTGTCTTGCTCTGTTTCCCAGGCTGGAGTGCAGTGGCGTGACCTTGGCTCACTGCAACCTTTGCCTCCTAGGTCCAAGCAATTCTCCTGGCTCAGCCTCCAGAGTAGCTGAGATTACAGGCATGTGCCACCACACCCAGCTAATTTTGTTGTTGATGTTGTATTTTTGTAGAGACGGGGTTTCACCATGTTGGCCAGGCTGACAACAACAGGTTAAAAAAAAAAACTTTAAATCCCATCCCAGAGATTTATTTATACCATACTTAAGCCCAGTTGTTCTGAGGTTTTTTACCTGCACCTCTGCCAATCAACACGTTTACACAGTAGCAATTATATCCAAGGTGCTGCTAAAGCTGCAAAGAGCAACCACCTGGCCCTGCCTGCAATGAGCCCTCGCAATGCACCTCTATCCCTGACCTGCAGAGTCCTGTCCTCTATTTTACCACAGTCCCCTAAACCCTCATTTCCCAGACTGGGCACTGGTTTTCCTGTCTCCCAAAACCAAGATGGGCAGTCAGGGACTACCCTTCATGGCCATGTGGAAGAGACTGAGTCCAGCTTTGTGTCCTGGCATCATGGAGGGGAAACATGGACTTCCTTGCTCCTCCTTCAATCTCACTGGATGAAATGGCCCAGGTGTGAGTCAGGGCAGAGAGGAGTTTGAAGGGAAGAGAGTCTGACCATCTGCTTTTTGGAAGGTTTACGTGAAGTCAACCCCTCTGTTCTGCAACCCAAAGACCAAGACTTGAGGGCCAGGACACGTCCTGCTTTCCACTGGACCAAGAGTGTTGAGGGAAGCATGGGCACTTCACAGGCTCCAGGCCTGAATGCCTGGACACTGCCAAATGCAAAGGACTCCAAAGTTCAAGAGTGCACAGGCAAGATGGCAATAAAAACCCTGTAAACTAGCATAGATACATTTATTCATTCAAAAAGCTGTGTGGCTTTACTGGAAAGCCTAAATTCATAGCCAACCAGGAAGGAATGTGCACCTTGAGCTGCTGAGTGATCGAGGGGCCATGGCTGCCCTCCCGGGTACCATTCAGTGTTCATTCCAGGGCCACCAGAGAAACAGAAGCCAATCCCTTCCATGAGCAACACCCTTCACCACTATCGGTTTTTTGTTTTTAGAGACAGGGTCTTGCTCTGTCACCCAGGCTGGAGTGCAGTGGCATGATCATGGCTCCCTGTAGCCTTGACCTCCTGGGCTCAAGCACTCCTCCTACCTCAGCCTCTTGAGTAGGTAGGACTACAGGTGCATGCCACCATACCCAGCTATTGTATTTTAGAGAGATGGGGTCTCGTTATGCTGCCCAGGCTGCTCTCCACTCCTGGCCTCAAGTTATCCTCCCTCCACAGCCTCCCAAAATGCTGGGATTACAGGCATGAGCTGCCATGCCTGACTCCACTATCAGTTTTAATGACCAACAATTCACACTCATATCCCATTTTCCCAGTTCAGGTGAGAACCATGAAGAGAAGATCTCTGATGAAGAAAGGGTATCGCACTCCTAATTTAGCCAAAAGCCATTTTCTTAGGTAGAGAGAGGGGCTGCACCTAGACCTAGAAGGCAGGGGCCAAACGCTGAGATACAACCCGCTTGATGAACAACAGGGCCCTGCACCATCACTTTTGTCTCTTCGGGTCCTGCACATTAAATAAATATGTGGAGTAAAGCTGAATTAAACCCCCCTCCAAGAAAAATCTGGAATTTGGAAATGGGGGAAGACAGCCAGCAGCAATAAGCAATCCAGGGAGTCGACAGAGCAGACTGTGCTCAAAGTGAGAAGCCTGGAGGGCTGGCAGCCCTGTGTGGAATGTGTATTATAAAAATGGGGAAGGCCAGGCGCAATGACTCACGCCTATAATCCCACCACTTTGGGAAGCTGAGGTTGGCAGATCACTTGCAGTCAAGAGTTCAAGACCAGCCTGGCCAACATGGAGAAACCCCATCTCTACTACAAATACAGAGTTAGCTGGGTGTGGTGGCACATGCCTGTAATCCCAGCTACTCTGGAGGCTGAGGTAGAAGAATCGCTTGAACCCGGGATGCAGAGGTTGCGGTGAGCCAAGATTGCGCCACTGCACTCCAGCCTGAGTGACTAGAGTGAAATTCCATATCAAAAAATGAAAATTAAAAATTAAAAAAAAAAAATAGAGGAAGGCGGGGAGTGGTGGCTCACACCTGTAATCCCAGTACTTTGGGAGGCTGAGGTGGGCAGATCACTTGCGGTCAAGATCACAGCCTGGGCACCAGAGCGAGACTCTGTCTCAAAAATAAACAAAAATAAAAAATAAAAATGGGGGAGGGCCAGGTGGCTCACACCTATAATTCTAGCACTTTGGGAGGCCGAGGCAGGAAAATTGCCTGAGCCCAGGAGTTTGAGACCAGCCTGGGCAACATGGTGAGGCCCTGTCTCTGTATTTAAAAAAACAAAATTACATTAAAACAAATAAAAATTAAAATGGGGGCTCCTGGGTGCCACATGACCATCGGATCTGAATCTCAGTGGTCCTGCCCTAGGAGTTTGCAGTTTTAACATGCTCCCCCAGGAAGACTTCATGTCCATCACAGTAAGAGAGAAGTTATTCAGCATTTTCTTTTATTGTGTTGTTTAATCCATACCAGTTAAATTTTCCCTCATGAGTTCATAAGAGACCTCTTTATACCCTCTGACCAGCTGGGAGGATGGGGCTTCTCTCCTCCTCGGGACCAAGGAGTCTGTGGTTCAACAGCTTGAATGCACCTATATTTTTCCTTTGCCTGAGGAGGGCATACCCCTGTTCCCATTCAGCTTCTTAGGGAGTGAGGACAGAGGCGGTGGCCACAGAAGAACCTGGATCAGTACCTGCAGGCATTCTCCAAGCACTAAGGAATGACTCCCCCAACAAGTAAGAAACACTGGGCTTCGGGAAGCCATTCCTTCAAACACAAAGAGAGGACTGCTGAGTGGACCAAGGCCACTTTTGTCCCCAGGCACATAGGCAGCAGGTTTCCTGAGAGCTGTTTCCAGAGCCAGAACAACTCCACACTCCCCGGGAATTTATTTCCACCTCAGTGGGATCACGGCTGACAGGAACAGGAGGAAAGTCTTCCAAGTCCTACCTTTTAGAGGATTTTCATTTTGCAGCAATAGGATGGCAGGCTGTTCAGGTGTTCTTTAGGGTCAGCTTTTAGGGCCACTAGCCACCCAACTGCCTCCTCACCTCCCCCGCTCCCCACTCAACTGCCTGCCTTAGTTGCTCTAAGGGCAGAACCTGGGCTGCCTGGAATAATTCCAAGTGCTGAGCTGTGATATCAGAATAGAATTATGACATCAATGGAGGGCAGGCAGCCCTGCAGGGGGTGGGGGGGAAGCGAGGACAGAGGAGCCCCTGAGGAACTAGGCTAGCCCCCTAGAAAGAAGTGAAGGCCCAAGACAGAGGTGGCCAGCTCTGTATCGGCTTCTTACAGCCTCCCAGAGTCCTCTGGGAGGCCGACCTGAACATCTGAAAATGATTCACAGCTACTGAGAGATACGTTGCAAGCCAGCCAATCTGCTAGTGCTTTCCTAGACACTGAGTTACTGAAAAGAAAGAGAACAAGCCGTCTTCTAGCGCCCCCCTGTGTCAAGTAAAAGGATACTCTCTCTTTTCTGACATGGAGGTCTGCCTTTAGACCAGGGAGTTGGGAGCAGAGCCCCCAAGTGGGCTGGGTGTCAAGGTCCCCCAGGATAGGGTTAAATGCTGGTAGATAAAATGCAGGATGCCCAGTTACATTTAAATTTCAGATACACAATAAAATTTTAGTATAAAGACTGCCCAAATATTGAGACATCCTTATACTATAACATTATTTGTTTTGTATTTGAAGCTCAAATTAAATCTGTAGGGTTTTTTTGTTTTGTTTTGTTTTGTTTTGTTTTGTTTTTATTTTGTCACTCTGTTGCCCAGGCTGAAGAGTAATGGCTCAATCTCGGCTCATTGCAACCTCCGCCTCCTGGGTTCAAGCAATTCTCCTGCCTCAGCCTCCCAAGTAGCTGGGATTAGAGGCATACACCACCATGCCCGGCTAATTTTTGCATTTTTAGTAGAAATGGGTTTCACCATGTTAGCCAGGCTGATCTCGAACTCCTGACCTCAAGGGATCTGCCCCCTTGGCCTCCCAAAGTGCTGGGATTAGAGGCGTGAGTCACTGCACCCAGCCAACCTGTGTTTTTATTTGTTGAATCTGCCAATCCCACTCAAGGAGCTTTTGAAAAAAAAAATACAAGTACTCCCTGCTCCCAAAAGTAATTCTCATTCTGTTTTAGCAGCACAGAGGACTTGGGAACCTGTATCACTTTAAAGCTGCAAAAAGTGACTATCAATAACTGCTTTAGCCGAGCATTGGCCAAGCTGTGTGCCAAGATTGCTTTACAAATTATCTAAGCTAATCCTCACAGCACCTCTAAGAGTTGGTTCTATCATGAAACCCATTTTACAAAGGAGAGAAATGAGGCAAAAGACGGCAAGCAACTTGTCCAAGGTCACACGGTGGGTAAATGTGGGAGCCATGACTTGAACCCAGGCAGGCTGGCTATAGCATCTCTGCTCCCACTGGCTTAGAAATCTTTGATGGGAAGGACCCTGGGAAGCACAGAATTGAAGCTTCTAGTGGACTGACAAATGGTGACTCTGAGGCTCTAGGAAACCCATGCTCAGACTAACTGCTATGCCACCATGCTGGGGGAGAGGGGGCTGAGCCAAGGAGCAAACACTTGGGAGCAAACATCTGGCCCAGGCAGGAGCTCAGGGAAGGCTTTTCTGACTGGCCTCTTCCTTGAGGGTAAACAGACTTAAGGAAAATAGGGTGTTGGAAGGGGTTGGATGCTAGGGAAGAGACTTTGCCAACAAGAGTTACAGCATTCACACTGGCTGGTAGCAAGATGGTATGCCAGTGAAGACAGCAGAAGCTGGATGGGTCTAGAGGCCAAGAGGCGGCCAGAGAAGAGATACAAATCAGAATTGCATTTTATTTTTATTTTATTTTTTTATTTTTTGAGATGGAGTCTAACTCTGTCACCCAGGCTAGAGTGCAGCGGTATAATCTCGGCACACTGCAACCTCAGCTTCCCAGGTTCAAATGATTGTCTCCTGACTCAGCCTCCTGAGTAGCTGGGACTATGGGTGTATACCACCATGCCTGGCTAACTTTTGTATTTTTTGTAGAGATGGGGTTTCGCCATATCGCCCAGGCTGGTCTTGAACTCCTGAGCTCAAGTGACCCACCTGCCTCGGTCTCTCAAACTTCTGGGATTACAGGTAAATGTATTATAGCTGTATGGTTTACATCTTGAGTTAATTTTTATGATAAATAAGAAGTATAAATCAAGATTCATTTTACACATATGGATGTCCAATTGTTCTAATACTAGTTGTTGAAAAGACTATCTTTTCTCAATTAAATTGTTTCTGCACCTCTGTTAAAAGCCATCTGACCATATTTGTGTGGGCCCATTTTTGGACTCTCTATTCTGTTCCATTATTGTATGTGTCTATCTAATTAATCTACATAGTGTTTGCCAGCATCACACTGTCTTGTTTCCTTATGATAAATCTTAAAATTGGGTAATCACTCTAAGTTTATTCTTCTTTTTCAAAGTTGCTTTAGCTATTCGAATTTCTTTATCTTTTCATTTAAATTTACAATAAGCTTGTCTATGCTCAGAAAATGTCCAGCTGGGATTTTTATTGAAATTGCATTAAAGCTACTGATCAAAGGAGAACTGACGTCTTTATTCTCTTAAATCTTCTGATCCATGAGCATTGTATGTCTCTCCATTTATTTTGGTCTTCTTCTATGTATTTAACACTATTTATATAGATACTATATTTGTTTTGTTACACTTATATCTAAATATTTTGTGGGGTCATTGTAAATGATTTTTTTAAATCCACCATATTGCCCAGGCTGGTATCCAACTCCTGGGCTCAAGTGATCCACCCCCCTCAGCCTCCCAAACTGCTAGGATTATAGGTAAAAATATGATAGCTGTATGGTTTACATTTAGAGTTAATTTTTTTTTTTTTTTTTTTTTTTTTTAGGTGGAGTCTCTCTCTGTTGCCCGGGCTGGAGTCAGTAGTGTGATCTTGGCTCACTGCAACATCCGCCTCCCGGGTTCAAGCGATTCTCCTGTCTCAGCCTCCTGAGTAGCTGGAATTATAGGCACACGCCTGTATTTTTAGTAAAGATGGGGTTTCGCCATGTTGGCCAGGTTGGTCTTCAACTCCTGTCCACAGGTGATGCGCCCACCTGAGCCTCGCGAAGTGCTGGGATTACGGAAGTGAGCCACCACACCTAGCCTGAGTTAATTTTTATATAAATATTTCTGTGCTAGTACACAGAAACATGATTGGCCTTTATGTACCGACCTTGTATCCTGTGACCTTGTTAAACTCACTTACTCTAAAAATATTTTTGTAGATTTCTTGGGATTTTTCTATACAGCCATCATGCCACTTGCAAACAGGGATAGCTTTGTTTTCTTCCCAATCTGAGTGCCTTTGACTCCTTTTTTCTTGCTTTATAATACTGGCTAGGACTTCCAGTATAAAGAAGAATATGAGTGAGGAACATGGACATCCTTGACTTTACCGATCCTAGGGGGAAAGTAAAGCGTCCAGTCTTCTAGCATTACATATGATGTCAGTCTCTTGAAGATGCCCTTAATCAGGTAGAGGAATTTCCTAGTTTGCTGAGAGTTTTATTTTTTTTTTCCATGAATGATGTTAAATTTTGTCAAATGCCTTTCTCTGTATCAATTGATATTATAATGTAGGTTTTCTTAGATTTTTAATATTGTGATTCCATTTATTGATTTTCTTTCTTTTTTTGAGACAGAGTCTTGCTCTGTTGCTTAGGCTGGAGTGCAGTGGTGCAATCTCGACTCACTGCAACCTCTGCGCCCCCAAGGTTCAAGCAATTCTCCTGACTCAGCCTCCTAAGTAGCTGGGACTACAGGCATGCACCACCATGCCTGGCTAATTTTTGTTTTTTTAGTAGAGACAGGGTTTTACCATATTGGCCAGACTGCTCTTGAACTCCTGACCTCAAGTGATCTGCCTGCCTCGGCCTCCCAAAGTGCTGGGATTACAGGTGGCAGTGTGCACCTATAATCCCAGCTACTCGGGAGGCCGAGGCAGGAGAATCACTTGAACTCAGGAGGTGGAGTTTGCAGTGAGCTGAGATAGTGCCATTGCACTCCAGTCTGGGCGACAGTACAAGACTCCATCTCAAAAAAAAAAAAAAAAAAAGCTGGGTGCAGTGGCTCACGCCTGTAATCCCAGCACTTTGGGAGCCCAAGGCAGGAGGATCACCTGAGGTCAGGAATTTGAGGCCAGCCTGGCCAACATGGTGAAACCCTGTCTCTACTAAAAATACAAAAAAATATAGCTGGGCGTGGTGGTAGGTGCCTGTAATCCCAGCTACTTGGGAGGCTAAGGCAGGAGAATTGCTTGAACCCAGGAAGCGGAGGTTGCAGTGAGCTAAGATCTTGCCACTATACTCCAGCCTGGGTGACAGAGCGAGACTCTATCTTAAAAAAAAAAAGAAAGAAAGAAAGAAAGAAAGAAAAAAATGACTCCTTTTCTGTTTTCTGGAAGAGATTTTGTGGAAATAGTGTTATTCTTTTTTCAAATATGTGATAAAATTTACCTGTGAAATCATGTAGGCCTGAAGACCTTTTTTTGAAGTCTTTTAAACTAATTTACTTAATAGTTTTAATATAGGATTTATTTAAATAGTTTTATTTATAGGATTATTCAGGTTATGGATTTGATCTTAGGTAAGTTTTAGGATTCGACTTTTGAGGAATTGGTTCATTTCATCCAAGTTGTCAAATTTGTCAGCAGAGTTGTCTGTGGCATTTTATGTACTATTTATCTATTTTATGTTTTTGTAGTTATTATCCTTTTATGTTTGTTTGTGCTATGTTTGTTTGTGCTTTTTATGTTTGTTTATGTTTTTGTAGTATTATCCTTTTATGTTTGTTTGTGCTAATGTTTATTTCATTCCTGATGTTGGCAATTTCATATTTTCATTTTAGCAGTCTATTAGCTAAGTTGGGTTAAGGCCACACATAGTGACCAGCCTTCTCTGGATGGTGGTTTCACTGTTAGTTCCATTTTCAAAGCCTTTGCAGTACTATTTTTGTTTTTGAGACAGAGACTTGCTCTATCACCCTGGCTGGAGTGCAGTGGTACGATCTTGGCTCACTGCAACCTCCACCTCGTGGGTTCAAGCGATTCTCCCAGGTTCAAATGATTCTCCTGTCTAAGCCTCCCGAGTAGCTGGGATTACAGGTGTGCACCACCATGCCTGGCTGATTTTTCTATATTTTTAGTAGAGATGAGGTTTCACCACGTTGGTCAGGCGGGTCTTGAACTCCTGTCCTCAAGTGATCCACCCACCTTAACCTCCCAAAGTGGCAGGTTACACAGCGCCTGGCCCCTTGCAGTACGATATGGATCTGTCCCACGTGTGTGCCAGCCAGTGCCACAGGGACGTGGGTATTAAGTAGCTTTAAGTTCAGTTCTCAAAATCTTTCATATGTTGTTTAGGATCAGATCCATCCATGTGCAGCGTGGACATGAAGCCAGGAATTCATGAAAATGACGTAATGGGGTCACTTTCCCAAAGTCCTCTCTCTGTGATCTGGTTTTTTCTGGCTCCCTTGGGCTCTCTGTTTCAGTCCTCTGCCTGTCCACTTCCCACCACTGCACCTGTATCATGGGCTAAGGAGTAGGAAGAGTGAGAGAAAATTGCGACAGGGGTTCCCTCACCTCTGGGGACCAGAGCTCTTCCTACCGGCGTGGATGGATTCCTCTGAGTTTTTAGCACCTGCAGGCCCCCTGTCGCCACTGCTATCATTGCCAGGAGACCCCTTCCTCCTTGAGCCTGAACTAGAGGGTTTCTCCAGGTGTTTTCTCTATCTGCTCACTTCTGGGTCTCCCCCAAGTCCACTCCAGAAGATACTGGAGGGAAAACATTGTAAACTCACCACGTGTTTGGTGTTGCCTCAGAATCTGGTTTTCTCCGACCTACTTGTGGCTACTTAATTTTCAGGGTGCTCAAATAGCTGCTCTGTGCATTCTGTCCATATTTTTAATTTAATTTAATTTAATTTTAATTTTTTTTTAAGAGACGGAGTTTCACCAAGTTGGCCAGGATGGTCTCGATCTCCTAACCTCATGATCCACCCACCTCGACCTCCCAAAGTACTGGGATTACAGGCGTGAGCCACGGTGCCCAGCTTTGTCCATGTTTTCTAGCTGCAGAGTGAAACCTTCTCACTTCATCCTGTGTGGAACTGGAACCAAGCAGAATTGCATTTTAAAAAGATTCCCTCTTGCTGTTGTTGAAGTCCAGAATCTGGGAGGCCAGGTAGTGAAACTGGGTTGGAGGCCAGGTAGAGGGAGGGCAGCGGGCAGATGTGAAAGTGCTCAGGTCTGGCGCTGACAGGATCTGCTGACAAGCTGCAGGGAGGGGTGAGGGAGGTTAGGACTCAAGGTGACACCCAGATTCACTTCTTGGTCAACTACCAGGTCTGGAAGGTGTCCTGAGATTTTGGCTAGGACAATTTCAAAGGAGCGAGTGGTGGGTCATATGCAGTAGGAAGAGGCCAGGAGAGAGCGATAAGGCCAGGCACAGTGGCTCACACCTGGGAGGCACTTTGGGAGGCCAAGGTGGGTGGATCACCTGAGGTCAGGAGTTTGAAGCCAGCCTGGCCAACATGGTAGAACCCTGTCTCTACTAAAAATACAAAAATTAGCCAGGCATGGTGGCACATGCCTGTATACCCAGCTACGTGGGAGGCAGAAGCAGGAAATTTGCTTGAACCTGGGAGACAGAGGTTGCAGTGAGCTGAGATCATGCCACTGCACTCCAGCCTGGGCGACAGAGCAAGACAGGAAAGAGGAGGTTAGGAGGGGAGGGGAGGGGAGAGGAGGGGAGGGGAGGGGAGAGGAGGGGAGGGGAGGGGAGAGGAGGGGAGGGGAGGGGAGGGGAGGGGAGGGGAGGAAACAGTGATGAAACCAAGTCAACCAGCAAGAGGGAGAAAATCACTCTTTGAATCTGGGCACTGCTTCAAAGGAGAGAAATATCTTTATTGGAATCATTAGGGATTCACATGGCGGGGGATGGAAGAGCATAAGTGTGACGGCAGGGAGCTGCGGGGCTCAGGCTGTGGATCCGGTTTTGTTCTATGAATGAGGAAGCAAGATCTTTTGCGGTGTGGCAGGAGGTAGCAGTGACAATTCACAGAGTAGCAAGGACTTCTAGAGCCACTGGGGGATGGGAGAGAGGTGGCAGGGGACCCACACGAAGGGGATAAGTACTGATCAAGGCCCAGCAGATACCCTGGGTTTGAGGAGTGTGGTCTGCATGGCTGGGAGGGGTCACCACAGATTGTGGCTGCATGGCATGTGTACGTGTGCTCAGAGAAGGGCCCTATCACCCCTGCCTGAAGGTAGAAGGTGCAGAACTGACAGGTCATCACCAAAAGACCATCAATGTCACTGCTGTCAGCCGAGTGGCCACCACACTCCAGTGACTGCTGTGCAGTTTGTAACATGATTTGATTGATCCCTCTTGACAACCCTAAGAGGTCTTTATCACTACATCCACTTTATGGGTAAGGAGACAGAGGCACAGGGACTTAGCTTATAAGTGACACAGTCCAGATTCAGGCCGAACCTGTCTGGTGCCTGGACTGGCCCATGGTTAGACAGAGGACAAACAGGTGTGAAGGAAGCCAGACAACAAGGAGAGAGAGGAAGAACTCATCCCCGCAGGAGTGAACCACAGGGCAAGGCCAAGTGAGAAAGGAAGAGAAAAAGGCAGTTGCCTCCTGGAGGAGTCAGATCTGGAAGGGCACTGGCAGGGTGACTGCTGTGGTGGCTAGAGAAAGGCTTCTGACTTTAAGATTACTGAGCCAGAGCCCACGGGGTCTGGAGGTGGCCACATGGGGCAGAGGTGGACGGGGCCTAGTGAAGTCAGGCTATGTGGGGACTGGCACTCCACGTTAAGGTATGGCTGAAGATGCGAGGGCACGCCGACTAGGAAACGAGGCCCAGGGGTTGAGGACAAACTCCATGGCCAAGGGCCCTGGTGGACCTGAGGGCTGAGACGGGTGGGGCACAATCCTAGCAGAGGCACCAAGACACCAAGATTTGGAAGAATGAGTGGCATGGGGACAGGAGCACTGAAGAGGGGCACAATCGACCAGTCCCTGGGCCAGGTTTGCCCCTCCTGGAGGGTGGGGGATGCCTAGGTAAAAGTTCCTTTTCCTGGTTGGACTCTTCTCCCCAGAGGTCTCACATTCTGATGCCCCTGTGGGGACTTGAAAAAGACAGACGAGCAAGCCAGCCCTGGCTGACTCAACGTGCACCCAGAAGGGCCTCAGTCCAGCCACCAGATGGCAGCTGGAAATGAGACAAAGCTTCCCGAAGTCAAAGAAGGCCTGTACTTCAGAAGCTGCTTAAATAGCCAGTCACACAGTCCTGGGGTTGCCTGATCAGAACGGCAGAAACCTCCACGCCCTTCCTCGTATGAATGTTTCTAATAAAGTATAAGAAAGGAAGTGAGAATCTGAGAATCAGGACTGTCTTGAAAGGCTGCTTGGTCCTGTGGTGAGCTCTGGTTTCTCTGGTGATATGGAGCCCTGTTCATCTCCAGCCCAGCAGGGAAGATCCCTGATCTGTGGCCCAGGACATCACCTGAGGTCCCAGCCATCAGCTGCCCAGAGTTCCGCACCCTCTCTGCTCTAAGCGCCCTCTGGGTCTGGCATGCCCAGTGGGGGTAAAGTGTAAGTGTTTAGTGGCCATCGCCTACACAGCTAGATGTTGTCCCCCAGCAGCTGAGAAGAGGCCCACGGGAGGAAACAAGTGAGCTGATCTTGGCTAGGGTGTTGCAGATGCACGTGCTGAAAGCCAAGAGGTCAGGAAGACAGGGTTCTAGCAAGAAAGAGGAGAGGCTGCCCCGCAGGAAGGCTGGGTATACAGGAAGAAAGCAGAGGGGTCAAGGACGGGGAGGTTTTTTTGTTGTTGTGGAGTGTAGTGACGCAATCTTGGCTCACTGCAACCTCTCCGCTTCACTGGTTCAAGTGATTCTCTTGCCTCAGCCTCCTGAGTAGCTGAGATTACAGGCCAGTGCCACCACACTCAGCTAATTTTTGTATTTTTAGTAGAGACGAGGTTTCACCATGTTGGTCAGGCTGGTCTCGAACTCTTGACCTCATGATCCACCTGTTTCGGCCTCCCAAAGTGCTGGGATTACAGGTATGAGCCACTGCACCCAGCAAGGACAGGTAGTTTTTATGAGCTTGAAGACAGATGTGGGGAAGATCAGTGATGGGGGCAGGAAGATATGGTCAGCAGACGGCTATGTGGCAAGGGAAGGTTTGAGGTGGGGCAAGGGCAGCCCCAGGAGGCAATGACCAAAGCTGATCTAGAGGCCATGGGGCTGGACAGGTCACCCCCAGCCTCAACTCAGCGGCAGGAGGTCTGTGCAGAGCAGCTCCAGGTGGAGGAGTCAGACACACATGGAGACCCCAACATGAGGGCGGTGGGGCAGGACAGCACAGCACACAGGCTTCCCTGAGGCCGAGGGAGAGCCCTCAGGGGTGACACAAAGGATGTGGGGAGGCTAAGGCAGCTTGCTGCAGAGCAGGGAGGGGTGTGAGGCAAGGGGCACGGGGGAAGGTGAGGTCCTACTCCACCACAGACACAGCTCTTCTCTCCTCTGCATGCACCAGCGCACCTGTGCTACCCACATGAAGTCTCTCCCCAACCACAGACAGTGAGCTCCTCAAGGGCCAGGTCCAAGCCTGTGCCCATTCATCTCTGAGTTCCCTGCATCTGGCTTAGCCCCCAAGACACAAAAGGATACCAATCAAAGCCCACGGAGGGACATATGCATGCACTTTAGTGCATAAGAACCATTTTGCCTTTGAGTGACCTTGCAGGATTGCATTGCTTTCCTTCATAGAACAGGAGCCTTCCAATGTCAACAATAAACAGGGACCATAAACAGAGGGAGTGTGAAGGGAAAACACCATCTAGGGAGTTTCGGCGTCTTCTCACCCACTTGGAAAAGTCTGCCCAATTTTTGGCTGAAGTCCATTTCTTTTGAGTGATGAATCAAAGGAAAATCTATTTTTTCCCCCAAGCAGCAGAAAAAAAGACTCAGTGTAATTCTCGCAAGTGCTATGTGCCTCTGATTTGTCGGAGTTTGATCGATGTGACATAATATTTGGATATAACAATTAAGAACTAATAAATTCCACACAGGGAAAAATGTATCACCCAGCCCCAAATACACAGGTGGAAGGGAATGTGAAAGCTGCCACCAGCCCCACAGAAGGAATACCAAACTGACTAGAGAAAGGGCCACTGAATTCCAGGGCATTTTACAGGACATGCTGGCTTCACTGCTTTCAGATCCTTAGTGTAAGGTCTTTTAGGCTGACTAATGGCGCCATGGATGCCATGTTAACTTCTGTGACCTGCACGGACACTCCGGATGAGTTTCTGGAAAATCTGAAGCAACTGGAAGACCATGAAAAGAGGAAGAAATGATCAACCCCTGCAGTGCCTACTTAACTTTGAGACATTCTCTATTGCTCCTTATTCCTGCCCCAATTGATAAGGCCATTGGACTATGTAACTGACCTTGGTCAACCTCGTGACTCTAGATCCTATGACCCCCTCCCAGCTTGCAAAAAACCGCCCTAAACCATAAGTTCTGTAACTTTCCACTGCCCACCCCAAACCTATAAAACCAACTCCTATCCCACCACACTTCGCTGACTCCCTTTTTGTACTCAGCCTGCCCGCACCTGGGTGAGTAAACAGCCATGTTGCTCACACAAAGCCTGTTTGGGGTGTCTCTTCATTCAGAGTGTGTGTTTTAACACTTATGAGAACTTGAAATATGTGGGAAAAGTTTTTATTTCCCCCGAAGGGCTGACTACAGGCAAATATGCCCTTCTCCTGGGGATAAGTCCAATAGCAACTGTTATCCAAACCCCTTTTCAAAGGGAGCCAAATAACCAATGTTCAAACCATCAGCTGCAAAATCGTTGGGGAAAGCACATCGATCTGCTCTGTGAGGGCTGCTGAGCAAAGATAGTTTGGCTTCCTGGAGTGGACAGGTGACTTCTACACTCTGGCCACAGAGACTGTCCAGCTCTCCCATCCACCTCCTTCCTGGCCAGGTGGAGGCCCTAGTCTTAGATCCTGCCCAGGCCAATACCCTCAGCTTCAAGGGAAGAAACACGGAACTGACTCCACCAAGTTAATTTGAACCTCCCCTTGTGACTCCCAGGCTGGGGGATGCTGCAGCATGACTGCCTGTGATGCCCGGACCACAGAGAAGCCCCTGAACACATCTACCCTTTTGCTCCAACCACTCCCACCGCCTGGAGAGTCTTCTTTCTTGCCCTCCTAACCTCCATCTCCATATTCTGAAGCTTCTCAGATCTCACTTCCCACCAGTAACAACCCACGCCCATCCCCACCTGCAGCCACCCTAAGACACTGAGGGCCTCCTGCCTTACACTGTGCTAATCCACATGCAAGTCTCCCTTCCAACTGCAGGGGTCTTGGTTCTCACCTTTGTGGGAGCTGCCATGCCTTACTCCTGAAGTTTAAGTTCATATAGGGCTATAAACTGAAAACAAAATTCTAACCCCCTCAACCATGTAAATGGACTCCTCCTTTCAGCCAAGGGCATTCCAAAGTTAACCTAAAAAATGCACGGTGGCTCACGCCTATAATCTCAGCACTTTGGGAGTCGGAGGTGGGTGGATCACCTGAGGTAGGGAGTTAGAGACCAGCCTGACCAACCTGGTGAAACCCCATCTCTACTAAAAATACAAAATTAGCCAGGTGTGGTGGTGCATGCCTATAATCCCAGCTACTTGGGGGGCTGAGGCAGGAGAATCACTTGAACCTGGGAGGCAGAGGTTGCAGTGAGCTGAGATGGTGCCATTCATTGCACTCTAGCCTGGGCAACAAGAGCAAAACTCCATCTCAAAAAATGAACACAAACTTGCTAGGGCCATGATGAAAAGTGGAGGTTGAGCATGCCTTATTGTACCCTCCTCCCTTTGGATTCAGGCACAGTTGACCTGAATTAAACAGTAAATTAAACATTAAAGCAGAGCTCTTAAAACTTTTTGTAGCAATGACACCAAGTTCCAGCCCAACTCTAGTATATTATCACAAGACAAATAGCAGGCCCTGAAAGAGATCAAAGTATTTTACCCTAAAGTACATTTCTTTGACATATTTTGAAATGGCCCTGCAAATCTGTCTCTTGGGAAAATCTATGTTCTCTAAAGAATTTCTTTCCTTTTCCAGGTCTTTTCCTTGATCCAGGAGAGAACTAAGAGTGTGGCACCTTTTAAGTCTGGTGAGAACCGTTTATAATCTATTCTCTCTGAGGCCTGCTACCTGGAGGCTGCATCTGCGTAATAAGAACCCTGGTCTCCAGGATCTCTTATCTTAATCCAGACACTTCCTTGTATGGATTCCAGGTCTTTAGATAAGCTCTTTCAATCAACTACCATTGGGAAAATCTTTCAATCCACCTATGACCTGGAAACCTCACCCACCCCTCCCACCCATCAGCACCCCTGTCCCGCCTTTCTGGACTGAACGAATGTACATCTTGGATTGATTGATGTCTTGTGTCTGCCTAAAATGTATAAAACTAAGTTGTAGCCTGCTTGGGCCCATTGTCAGGACCTCCTGAGACTGTGTCATGGGTAAGTCCTTAATTTTGGCAAAATAAACTTCTAAATTGATTGAAATAGTCTCAGATATTTTTTGGTTTATAGGATTTTGTCATTTAAATGATTCATTCCCTCTGAAAGGTTAAAGGACAAGATCATATAAGGTGCAGCAGTCTACCAGGGATTTTTTTTGAGATGGAGTCTCGCTCTGTCTCCCAGGCTGCATGCAGTACAGTGGTGCAATTTCAGTTCACTGCAACCTCCACCTCCCTCGTTCAAGTGATTTTCCTGCCTCAGCCTCCCTCGTAGCTGGGATTACAGGCATGCAACATGCTGAGCTTTTTTTTTTTTTTTTTTTTTTTAGGTGGAGTCTCACTCTGTTGTCCAGGCTGGAGTGCAGTGGCACAATCTCAGCTCACTGTAACTGCTGCCTCTGGGTTCAAGTGATTCTCCTGCCTCAGCCTCCTGAGTAGCTGGGGTTACAGGTGTGTGCCACCATGAACCGCTAATTTTTGTATTTAGAGTTAGAGACAGGGTTTCACCATGTTGGCCAGGCTGGTCTCTAACTCCTGACCTCAAGTGGTCCACCTATCTCAGCCTCCCAAATTGCTGGGATTACAGGCATGAACCACTGCACTTTGTCTGTAGCTAATTTTTGTATTTTTAGTAGAGATAGGGTTTCCCCATGTTTGCCAGGCTAATCTCAAACTCCTGACCTCAAGTGATCCACCTGCCTTGGCTTCCCACAGTGCTGGGATTACAGGTGTGAGCCACCTCACCCGGCCAGGGATTATTTTTATATGATAAAAATTATACTGTGGCCTAGGTTGGAGGCAGTAATCCTGTAATCCCAGCACTCTGGGAAACCGAGGTGGGTGGATCACTTGAGGTCAGGAGTTGGAGAACAGCCTGGCAAATATGGCGAAACCCTAACTCTACTAAAAATACAAAAATTAGCCAGGTGTGCTGGCAGGCGCCTATACTACTCAGAGGCTACTCAGGAAGCTGAGGCAGGAGAATCACTTGAACCCAGGAGGTGGAGGTTGCAGTGAGCCAAGATCACACCAATGCACTCCAGCCTAGGTGACAGAGCGAGACTCCATCTCAAAAAAAAAAAAGAAAGAAAAAGCGACCTGGAAATAAGTATTCCTTCCTTCAGTTCATTTGAGGCAACTGGCAAGTTCAAGCCACAAATATAAAACTGGAAAACCCCAAACGATCAAATTTCAAGTGCATAGGCAGAGAATCACTACTGCAGTAAGCAGAGGTGGCTGGGTGCTGCTGAACAGCACTCTGCTCCAACACCTGGTCCTGGGCTCCCGGGAAGGCCCACAGCTGGGGAACGGCTAGCAGGGAAGGGCCACCATCCCAGCTTGCAGACTCCTTGGTGACCGATGCAGGCACTCTTTTGGGAAGTGTGAGCATGCCTCCCCTAGGATGACCATGGCCGTCCCTCCTACAGCCACAAGCAGCATGTCTTTGACCAGAGCAGAAGGTGCATGTCTTTCCAGAGGTGAATCCCTTGGGGGGCCGCTGCGCCTCATTTCGGGGAAACACATGGTGCTGGACATAAGTCACCTGGGGACAGTGAAAGCAGTTTTATCCTTTCACCTCTCAAATGCCCTGGGCACCTGATCTCCTGCAGGTGATTCTGCCCATCTCCTGCCACCCACTGTGGACGGGATGATTTATGAGTGCTGGGTGTTAACGAAGAGTCAAACTCTAAAATATTTGAAGAGATTTATTCTGAGCCAAATATGAGTGACCACGGCCCCAGCACAGCCCTCAGGAGATCCTGAGAATGTGTGCCCAAGGCGGTCTGTGTGCAGCTTGGTTTTATATATTGTAGGGAGACATGAAACTTCAATCAAATACATTCAAGAAATACATTGGTGTGGTCCAGAGAGGCAGGACAACTTGAAGGGGGCGAGGCTTCCAGGTTATAGGTAGATTTAAATTTTTTCTAATTGGTAATTCTTTGAAAGAGTTACCAATAGAGGCCGGGTGCAGTGGTTCATGCCTGTTATCCCAGCACTTTGGGAGGCTGAGACAAGTCTCCCAAAGCTGAGATCAGTGTAAGGTCTTTTAGGCTGACTGATGGCACCATGGATGCCATGTTAACCTCTGTGACCTGCACGGACACTCCGGATGAGTTCCTGGAAAATCTGAAGTAACTGGAAGACCATGAAAAGAGGAAGAAATGATCAACCCCTGTGCCCACTTAACTTTAACACATTCTCTATTGTTCCTTATTCCCGCCCCAATTGATAAGACCATTGGACTGTGTAACTGACCTTGGTCAACCTCATGACTCCAGACCCTACAACCCCCTCCCAGCTTGCAAACCTACAACCCCCCCAGCTTGCAAAAAACTGCCCTAAATTGTAACTTCTGTAACTTTCCACTGCCCACCCCAAACCTATAAAACCAACCGCTATCCCACTGCCCTCCGCCGACTCCCTTTTCAGACTCAGCCCACCCGCCTGCAGCCGGGTGAATAAACAGCCATGTTGCTCACACAAAGCCTGTTGGCGAGGGGGGTCTCTTCATTCAGAGCACATATTTTAACAGTCAGGAGTTGGAGACCAGCCTGGCCAACATGGTGAAACCCAACTCTACTACAAATACAAAAATTAGCCGAGCACTGTGGCGCATGCCTGTAATCTCAGCTACTCAGAAGGCTGAGGCAGAATTGCTTGAACTGGGAGGCAGAGGTTGCAGTGAGGTGAGATCATGCCACTGCACTCCAGCCTGGGCTACAGAGAGAGACTCTCTCAAAAAAACAAAAAAAAACCCCAAAAAGAGTTATCACTAGAAAGGAATACTTGGGTTGTGATAAGAGGTGGTGGAGACCACAGTTTTATCTGCAGATGAAGCCTCCAGGTAGCAGGCTTCAGAGAGAATAGACTGTCAAAATTTCCTATCGGACTTAAGGTCTGTGTCGATGTTAACATCAGAGAGGTATTATGAGGCATGTCCGACTCCCACTTCCCATCATAGCCTGAACCAGTCTTTCAGGTTAAATTTTAGAGTGCCCTGGCCTAGGAGGAAGTCCATTCAGACGGTTGGGGGGCATTAGAATTTTATTTTTTGTTTATGTGGGACCCCTGACCCACCAGCAATGCTCATCCACCGTGCGACACACTTCCCATTTACCGTCATGTAATCCTCCCAGCAACTAAGCAGGAATGCTGAAGACAGGGAACTGGAGCGCAGAAACTCATTGACTTGACCAAGGCCCCAGAGCTGGGCTTGGGGAGAAGCTTGTTCAATTGTTCATTCCATAGACCGAGGAGACCGAAGTACCATGGGACTCAGTGACTCATCTAGTGTCAGACCTGCCCCTGGGCCCACTGTTCTGTCCACACTACCACAGAATACTATACCAAATTTGGAAAAGGAACAGTTAAAGAAAGGCAAACGTAGCCCAGAATGACAGCACTCAAGCTCTGGAAGGACCCTTAGGCCCTGCCTCAGCCCCAGCCCTCTGGCTGGGACCTTTCCCTTTGTTCCTTACCTCTCCCTCCCCCATGGTGCACTCTGTTTCGTTTCTCAACCAAGCAGAAATCAGTCTCAATACTTCCACCCCCGTTCTGCTTGTGCCACAAGAATAAGTCTGTGTCCGGGTGCCGTTGTCACACCTGTAATCTCAGCACTTTGGGAGGCTGAAGTGGGTGGATCACTTGAGGCCAGGTGTTCAAGACCAGCCTGGCCAATGTGGGGAAACCTCATCTCTACTAAAAATACAAAAATTAGCCGGGCATTGTGGTGCATGCCTGTAATCTCAGCTACTTGGGGGGCTGAGGCAGGACAATTGCTTGAACCCAGGAGGCGGAGGTTGTAGTGAGCCAAGATTGCACCACTGCACTCCAGTCTGGGTGACAGAGTGAGACTCTTTCAAAAACAAAAAACAATAACAAAAAAGAAACGAGTTTGTGGCCTCATTTTTAAACCCTGACTCTTCAAACTTTCAATTCAAGCAGGCCCTGCCTGGTCTTCCTTTCTCCAGCTAAATGCCACAAGTTCATTTGTTCCAGTGGTGACAGTGTCAAGGCATCCTACCCAGAGTGACTCCATCTTGAAAAAAGGCCAGATAAAGCCAAACCTGCTGGGTTACATTCCCAGGAGATTAGCCACTCCTGGCCATATGCTTATGGTTGAGAGAAAGAGCTAATGATGTTAACCAACTAAATACTCAGAACTTACAGAAATGTCCCAGTACTTTAAGAACAAAAAAGCATTCTTAGTTTAAGAATAGGTTTTGATTTAAAATAATAGTACACTCGGCTGGGCGCACTGGCTCACTCCTGTAATCCAGGAACTTTGGGAGGCCAAGGAGGTGGAGGTTGCAGTGAGCCAAGATCGTGCTGCTGTACTCCAGTCTGGGCGACAGAGTGAGACTCTGTCTCTAAATAAATACATAAAAGTACACTCATAAATTCTTGCTAAAATCAAGAATTAGTAACAATAGGAAAGTAATAATACTAATAGCCTGTCACAAGCTAATCACCAACCTTTGTAATACACAATTCTTTTTTGTTTGTTTTTTTTGTTTGGAGAGAGTCTCGCTCTGTCTTGCCCAGGCTGGAGTGCAGTGGTGCGATCTCGGCTCACCGAAACCTCCACCTCCCGGGTTCAAGTAATTCTCCTGCCTCAGCCTCCCAAGTAGCTGAGATTACAGGCACGTGCCACCACGCCCAGATAATTTTTGTATTTTTAGTAGAGACAGGGTTTTAACATGTTAGCCAGGCTAGTCTCCATCTCCTGACCTAAGGTGATCCACCTGCCTCGGCCTCCCAAAGTGCTGGGATTATAGGCATGAGCCACCACACCCTACCTAAATACACAATTCTTAACAACCTATATAAGCAAGCACTACTTTTAAGGTAGTTCATTCCTCCTTTTGCTTTCTGAGGATGCCCTACTCTGTAATTGAGTAGTGTCTAATAAATGATCTTAACTTCACTCTACGACTCGCCTTGATTTCTTTCCAGAGACAGATCCAAGAACCCACTCTTGGGATCTAGGACAAGACCCCTTTTCTGGTGACAGCAGGTAGAAAAGAACTGCAACACCACAGTCTTCTCCAAGGACACTGCTGGTACTGCTGAGGATGTCATGGCACACTGGCCCCACAACAAATCCTTGCTGGGCACCGACCCCAGTGACAAACTCCGTGCCTGGCCTTGGGTTCACCATGAAAACAAGACACACAGGCTCTCTCTGCCCTCGAGGAACTTAGGTTCTATTGAGGAGATGGACTATAAACAACTTAGATGGTTGGTGGGGCTTAGAAGTTTTTTAGTTTACAGCCCCATATTAAGTAAACCAGTCAATAACTAATAACTGCAGATGGCCGGGCACAGTGGCTCACGCCTATAATCCCAACACTTTGGGAGGTTAAGGTGGGTGGATCACTTGAGGTCAGGAGTTCGAGACCAGCCTGGCCAACATGGTGAAATCCTGTCTCTACTAAAAATATAAAAATTAGCCGGGCATGATGGTGCATGCCTGAGGTCCCAGCTACTCAGGAGATGGAGGTTGCATGCAGTGAGCTGAGATCTCACCCCTGCACTCCAGCCTGGGTGACAGAGCAGACTCCATCTCAAAATAAATAAATAAATAAAAATAGGCTGGGTGTGGTGGCTCAGGCCTGTAATCCCAGCAGTTTGGGAGGCAGAGATGGGTAGATCATTTGAGATCAGGAGTTCAAGATCATCCTGGCCAAGATGGTGAAACCTCGCCTCTACTAAAAATACAAAAATTAGCCAGGCATGGTGGTGGGTGCCTGTAGTCCCAGCTACAGACTGAGGCAGGAGAATTGCTTGAACCCAGGAGGTGGAGATTACAGTCAGCCAAGATCGCACCACTGCACTCCAGCCCGGGTGACAGAGCAAGACTCCATCTCAAAATAAATAAATAGAAATAAATAAAACTGCAGATGGTAGTGAAGAAAATATCCAGGGTGCTGTAATGAAGATGTCTCAAGAGAGAGGAACAGCTTAAAGTCCTCTGAGGTGACATTAGGCTGAGCTCTGAAGGATGGGACACCAGTCAGATGTGTTCTAGGCAGAGAGACCAGCAAGTACAAAGGCCCTGAAGCAGAGCTGAGCCCACTGGGCAGGGTAAGAAGCAGCAGGGCAGAGGCTGCCAGTAGAGACCTGATCACAGGGGGCTTTACCGCCAACGTGAGGAGGAGCTTGGATTTTACCCAACGAGAACTAGCAAGCCACCTAAGATAATTTTGTATGTGTATATGGAAGTAAACATACAGAGCATTTACCTTTAATCATTTTATTTTTATTATTATTTTTGTGGGGGATAAGGCCTTCCTCTGTTACCCAGGCTGGAGTACAGTGCCGTGAATGTGGTTCAGTGCAACCTCAAACTCCTGGGCTCAAGCAATCCTCCTGCCTTAGCCTCCCAAAATGTTGGAATTACAGGCATGAGCCACCACGTGTGGCCCACTTTAAAGTGATGTTTAGTACATTCGTAACGTGCAACTGCCACCTCTGTCTAGTTCCACAGTATTTTCATCACCCTGAAAAGAAACCCTGTACCCATTAAGCTGTCACCTCCCATCTCCCACTGGTTCCTACAAACTACTAATAGTCTGCTTTCTATCACTATGGATTTACCTGTTCTGGATATTTTGCATAAATAGGATCACACAGTACGTGGTGTTCTGTGTCTGGTTTTTTCCACTTACCATAATGTTGTCAAGGTTCATCCATGTTGTAGTGTGTGTCAGCGCTTCATTCCTTTTCGTGACTGAATAATATTTCATTGTATGGATATATCACATTTTCTTTATCCATTCACCCATTAATGGGCATGTGGGTTCTTTGCACCTTTTGACTATTATGAATAGTGCTGCTATGATCGTTCATGTATAAGTTCTTGTTTGAGTACCTGATTTCAATTATTTTTGGGTATAGACTCAGAAGAGGAATTGCTGGGCCACAGGGGCAATTCTATTTAACTTATCGAGAAAATGCCAAACTATTTTTCACAGTGGCTGCATCATTCTACATTTCCACCAGCAATGTATATGGGTTCCAATATCTCCACTTTCTTGCCAACACCTTTGTTATTTTTCTTTTTTGCTGTTGTTGATAATCATCCTAATAGGTGTGAAGTATTGTTTTGGATTTGCATTTCCTCAATGACTAACAATGTTGATACTCTTTCCATGGATTTGTTAGCTTCTTTGGAGACACGTCTATTCAAGTACTTTGCCTTTTTGGGGGGTTGGGGGAGACAGGGTCTGGCTCTGTTGCCCAGGCTGGAGTGCAGTGGCACAATCTCAGCTCACTGCAACCTCTACCTCCTGGTCTCAAGCTATCCTCCCACCTCAGCTTCCTGAGTAGCTAGGACTACAGGTGCATGACACCACACTGGCTAATTTTTGTTTGTTTGTTGGGTGGTTTTTTTTTTTTTTTTTTTAAGAGATGAGGTTTTGCCATGTTGCCCAGGATGGTCTCGAACTCCTGAGCTCAAGTGATCTGCTCAGTTCAGCCTCCCAAAGTGCTGGGATTATAAGCATGAGCCACCACACCCAGCCATTTGCCCACTATTTGATTATTATTTTGAGACCAAGTCTCAGTCTGTTGCCTAGGCTGGAGTGCAGTGGTGCAATTTTGGCTCACTGCAACCTCTGTCTCCCTCTCTTTTGTCTCACTCATCTGGAGCATGGGTCATCTGCTTGGTGACTGTTCTCCCTGGGGTCAGCATTCATGTAGCTCTTGTGTATTAGCAATGATGCAGAGCTTCCCAGATACCCCTCCATTACCCAGTGAAGGAGACAAGTGGGATCATCTCAGACATGGGCTGTGTTGGGACCCCCAGAAGGACCAGTGATCTCAGTTTGTATGCCTGTGGGAAGCCACTGCGGCAAAAGCTGTGGCTGGTGGAACAGCTGGGCTCAGGGCACCCACACTGGCCCAGTGGGTATACTCACTAGAGATCCAGCTTCTCTTCCTGGTTTTGCTTTTCTAAGTAAAAACAAATAAATAAATGATAAATTGCTTTATTTTTTAGGAACTTCTTGAAAATAATGCAGCAAGGCTGGGAGCGGTGGCTCACCCCTGTAATCCCAGCACTTTGGGAGGCTGAGGTGGGTGGATGACGAGGTCAGGAGTTCAAGACCAGCCTGACCAACGTGGTGAAACCCCATCTCTACTAAAAATATGAAAATTAGCC
>CAUYLG010034254.1:0-23399 GCA_963573385.1 Cacajao melanocephalus
AGTCCCAGCTACTCGGGAGGCTGAGGCAGGAGAATTGCTTGAACCCGGGAGGCGGAGGTTGCAGTGAGCCGAGGTTGCGCCACTGCACTCCAGCCTGGCGCCTGGTGACAGAGTGAGACTCTGTCTCAAAAAAAAAAAAAAAAAGATGATTCTGGTGATGTTTGGAGGTGAAAGGAGGGAGTCCCGTGATTCTAATGCAGGAGCTGTACGGATCTCCCCAGGGATGATTCTTAGCTGATTTGTAGGTACTCTTTGGTAGAACTCTCAAAGGGTCATATTTAAAAATTTCGACTTTGCCTTAATAGGACAAATGCGTTTTGCAACATTATGAAGGCAGTAATCTCAGATTTTATTTATTTTTTGTATGTGCACAGGTTCATTTACTATTGCTCTCTTTCTCCTTTCCCTTCTTTTCCTCTTTCTTTTCTTCCCTTTTCTCTTTCCTTCCTGGCTTCCCTCACTCATCAAAGTTATGTTAGTAAAGGATAGATATTAATTCACCTTGTGGTTGAAGTAGCTGATACTGGCTTAAATGTTAAGCCTAGGAGTATATGCATAGCTAAAACAGAAATTAAGGTTTTTAAAGCAAGAAGTTAAAGCTTAACAGTGGATAGAATAGCATCTAATGTTCTTGGGTGGTGGAGTTTTTTGAGGGGGACTGGTAGTTTCTCCCTAGAGTTTTAAAATATTATTTTCTCATAAACAGTCCTTTATTTGACATGTACTTTATGGCTATCCCTGGGAATCTCCTGGTCATGTCATTTGTTGTCTGTTCATAGGGAAAGTATAAAAAGTGCATAATAATCTGGTTTGGAGAATTTGAAAAACGTCTTCCTTGTTCCCCATGCCCTCCTCTCCTCTTCAGTAGACACCCTTTCAGGAGCCCTAGGAGAGTGGCAGGAGTAATCCAGGGCTTGAACAATTGAGATGACCCTTTTGACCTCCACTTACTTTTACTCCTCTAGGCATGGGCTCTGGGTTTGGTTGGAACAAAAGCAAACTCCAACCATCACTTTCTTGATGCCCTGTCAGGACTCAGTCTGGAAGGTGGGGCTGAGGGCACCAGATTTATTATGCACGTCATTTTCGATGGTTCCTCTCTTGAAATTCTTCCATAGCATTATGCTTGAGGAGAACTTGGACTAAAATAATGACGCTTCAGTTTATACCCTGAGGGAAAAAAATACATCAGTAATAAGACGCTGGAGGCGTAAGGCAATCTCCCAAGTGGACAGTATGTCTAGGTCTTATTCTTATTTGTTAAGACTTGAGAGACATAGTTTAGCCTGCTTCCTTCATTGGGTCTTACCATCTTTTTCTTATGGCAGATGCTTTCCTTTGGGGTTTGTGACCACAGTGTCAATGTCATGGAATCAACTATTTATCCAACCGGTGGATTTGGGGTAAGTTCTGATTTATGGTTTCATACTGACAATTTGAAATAGAGTAGGGATAAGTGCACATGCTGAATAGACTTGATATCAGGTTTCACCTTCTGTGGTTAGTCCTGGCCTATATCTCTCCAGTGGTGGGATTCAATAGTGAATCCCAAGGATGATGTGATGTATGGGGCCACTGAGTTGGGCACACTTCTCAAATATATATCTCTAGAATGAGAAGTGAAGTCTGTCATTCCACCTTTGTAGCTTCACCTCTTTAATCCTTTAAGGTTTCTCAGTCTTCATTTGTTAAAATGCAGGAATTCCAGGAAAACTCACAGCTTAGCCCTTAACAGTCAATGCTTTAGTGTGTTTTTTTTTGAGATGGAATTTTGCTCTTGTTGCCCAGGCTGGAGTGCAATGGTGCTGTCTTGGCTCACTGCAACCTCCACCTCCTGGGGTCAAGTGATTCTCCTGCCTCAGCCTCCCGAGTAACTGGGATTACAGGCATGCACCACCGTGTCCAGCTATTTTGTATTTTTAGTAAAGATGGGGATTCTTCATGTTGGTCAGGAGGCCTTGGCCTCCCAAAGTGCTGGGATTACAGGCGTGAGCCACCGCACCTGGCCAATGCTTTAGTTTTTAATTAATGACTAAGCAGCTATTAGAGTCAAGAAAGATTTTCCCTTATGGGATCTTCAGATATTGTTCACTTTACAGATGAATAAACTGAGGCCAAAGGGAGATAAGAGAATCATTCAAGGTTACACATCTAAAAAAGCGAACCAGGGGCTGCAATTCAATTCTTTCAACTTCTACACTGTGCCTTTTTCCCTCTGTTACCCTATGAATGAGGCTAGGCTAGGGGTGAAGGTTAGGGGAAAAAAGGATGCCCGAAGGGCAGAAATGAGCATGTCTAACAGAGGTGTTTAGTTCCCCAACGTTTATTCAAAAACATACACTGGACACTACTATTCTAGGCACTGAAGTGGGCATTGTGGCATTAAAGATAAAAGTATGACCTATTTGCTGTTCTCCCTAGCTCTCAACTCTAGAGCTCTGCAGGTAAAACAAATCAGCAGTTATATTGAGTGTGATGGTAGAAATGAGTGACATGGGTGTGCTTTGGAAGATAGTCTATTATCAGGATTCTTTTCATTGCAAGTGACAGAACTCTTAGATTAAACCGGTTTGAAGAAAAGAGATAATTTACTAATTCACAAAATTAGAAGGTCCAGGAGGTATTTCTGGTTTTGAACACAGATATATTCAGGATCTCAAACACTCTGGACAATCTCTCTCAGCTCTTTCTTCTTTAGTGTTGACATCATTTTCAGGCAGTCCCCAAGTGGTGCCAAGGATGGATCAGACATTTGTGGTCTCACTTCCTGTAAGCTTAACACCCCTAATGGAAAGAGGTTGTATTTTTTGCAAGTGAATCTCACTGTACTAACTTGAATCACATGCCTAACCTAAAGCAAGAAGGGGAATTGGAATACACTCATTGGCCTGTCCAGATCTGAGTCAGACACTTACCCTGGAGCCGAAAGAGCAGGATTAGCCTCACTCAAACAACATGGGTTGATTATGGAGGAGGATGCATTGTGGTCATGCAAAAACAACACAGACCGTAACACCAACTGGAAGAGAGGTGGAAAGAAGTAGAGGGTTGTTCTGTTTCAAAACCCAACTGGGTACAGCATGGTATCATTCTGATAGTGTAAGTTAGTATCAGACTCCCAAAGTTAAAGCATCAGTTTTCCACAATACTGCCCTTCAGGGTCCTGCTGTACTTTGGGAGGTCTCCAGATAACCTGTGCTTCTGACTGACACAAATTTGGTGGTTTCCATCACTCCCTCTGATTTGATAATTTGCTAGAATAGCTTGCAGAATTTTTAAGTGTTATGTTTACAGTTTTATTATAAAGAGTATACACAGGGTGAGGTCTGGGAAAGACTAAGAGCTTCTACACTGTCCTGGTGGAGTCAGAGTCCATTATCCTCTTGGCATAACAATTCGTTCAACAACCAGGAAGTTCCGTAAGCCTTCGTGTCTGGAATTTTTGCTGGGTTTCATTACTTAGGCATGATTGATTAAGTCATTGCTCATGTGACTGAACTCGATCTCCAGTCCTGCTCTCCTCTTTGGAAGTCCAGTGGCTGAAAGTGCCAACCTTCTCCTGGTGACCAGTAGCCATCCTGAAGCTGTCTATGGACCCCCCAGGAGTTACATCATTAGCATAACAAAGACATTCCTAACAATTAGAAAATGCCAGGAGTTTTTAATAAAAATTATTTATTTTTTTTCAAATTGGAAAATAATGATTATACATATTCATGGGTTACCTAGTGATGTTTTGATGTGTATCATGTATAGTGATCAGATCAGGGTCATTAGCATCTCCATCATCTGAAACATTTATCATTTCTTTGTGTTGGGAATATTCAGAGATCAAAGATCAGACAAGCTCTTTACACCTTAAGGGTAAAGGAAAGCTTCCTCGGAAAGTGACATTTGAGTTGGGTCTGCACACTTCACGTTGGCAAAGACCACATCTGTGTGAATTCACTAAGGCGAGAAAAAGAAGGGTAGTTTCAAAAGACTACAAGTATAGTGAGTAAGGCAAGAGAGGGGGTTATAGAGATGGGACTGTATTCACATCTGTCAGTGCTTTGTAGGTCTGATTTTATGTTGTGCAAGCTGTGAGGTGCCAGTGAAGGATTCGAACTTGAGTATTAAATCACTAGCATAAGTATGGAGGGTGGGAGGAAGTGGAGCAAGATGAAATGAGATGACTATAATTAATCAGGTAAGAATTCCAGTTTCCAGAGGTACCTTTTCACTACTTCACCAAAGAGAGACCCTTGCTGTCTGTATTAGTGTCCTAGGATACTGTAACAAATTGTCACAAACTAGGTGGCTTAAAACAACAGAAATCTATTATTTCATAGTTTTGGATGCCGAGAGTCCAACACGAAGCTACTGGTGAGGTGGGTTCCTTTGGAGGGACAGTGTGTTCCTTGCCTCTCTCCCAACTTCTGGTGATTGCCAGCAATTCTTGGCATTCCTTCGGTTTCGGAGGCATTGCCCTAATCTCTGTGTTTGTCATTACATGGTGTTCTTCTGTATCTCTCTGTCCAAATTTTCTCTTCTTATGAGGACAACAGTTATTAGGTTGCAACCCAGCCTAATTCAGAGTGACTTCGTCTTCATTTGATTACATCTGCAAGGACACTATTTTCAAATCGGGTCATATTCACAGGTACTGGAAGTTAGGATTTTAACCTATCTATTAGGGGAACACAATTTAGCCTGTAATATGCCCCAAACCTACCTGAATACAGAACACAAACTGATAAGTCATCTGTAGCTTTGTAGTTAACTGGCTATCCCTTTGGCCTCATTCACATGAAGCCCATAAGCTCTGATAGCCCTTTGTGTAAAGTGTCTTTTTCTATATTGGCTGAGCTGATAGGATGAAAAGTATTGCCCTTGTTAATATCTTGGAGGAGAAGAATCTGCTCCTTTATTTTCCCTCCCAAACTATGTTCTAAATTGGCAGGTGGGCAGGGGGAGGTATGTGAGTACATCCCTTCCCTCCAGTGGTCTATAATTCTTATTCTCATAGCACTCCTGTTTCTCCACAGAAAATAATGACTGGACGTAAGCCCAAGGACTGCTCATCTCTTTCAGAAGGAGGGATGGTGGTGTGAAACAACCATAGGATCACTATACTGACTGTTCCCCTTACCTTCTCTCACTTCCTTCTCAGCCAACACATGAAATGGCACACCTTAATCTGGTGTCATCTTTGCTGTGTTTAGGTTGTAGCCCCTCGTAATCAAAATGTTTTACTGATCATGTCTCAATCATTCTAAACATGCAGCTGTGTGTTGGGAATTCTAAGACTGGTTTCTACAATGTCGATTGAACCAGATACTTCAGCATGTAAAGTACATCCTGGAAATCACATAGACACATTTAGGGAGTCAGTTTGTTCAGTGGTACTCCATTGCCTCAAAGAGACAAGGTACATCTAGAAAGATATTAAGTTTTTGAGGCCATGGACATTCAGGTGTTTTACTAAGGAGGCCCAATTTCCTATGTCTCTGGAGCCAATGCTATAAGATGAAGGATGGCTAGCCTCTCTGTACATCTTTTTAAAGATTTTATGCATTTTTCTTCTCCTATCTACTATGGACTACTGTGAAGTAAGACAAAGGAGTTAAAATTTTCAATTCATTTTAGAGTTGGAAGTAATGAGGTCTAAGTAGGTGCAGTGAATTTCCCAGATTCACTTCATGGAGTGATTGACTCATCCTGGTTTGCCCTAGACTCTTCTGGATTTCAAACCAAAAGCCCCAGATCTTGAGAACTTTGTCAGTCAGCCTTAAAAAGACCACAAATTCCTCAATGTCAGAGATTGTTTTGCATGCTTTCCATATTCACCATCTTACTCCTTCTTTCCCTCATCATGATATTTAGTATAAATTTTAGCAAGTATCTTCTGTCTAAGAGAATGTTCACCTAAGAAGCCAGAGCTAGAAGCAGCAAGGAAAAATCACACAATTTCCAGGATTTGACTTTGTTCCGTTAATGTTCTGAATACAGAAGAGACTGAGATGGTAAGGAAGGAGAGGGTGATGGAAATGGAGGATGCAAACTCAGAATGCTGTTTTTAGTCTAGGAGGAGTCCTCAGTTGAGTTACTGGCTTTTCTCCAAGGGTTAAACAGCTCTGAAGTTCCAGAGGAAGCCCCTGGAAAGAAACTTTTTCAGGAGACATCATTATGTAAATTTCCCCCATGAGATCAAAGCAAGTGTCCATCCGGTGATGTCCTGTTCCATCTCCCTTCACCCCTGGTGATCATCCCTCTGATGCAATTTATGGACTGTGATCAACAAAATACTTGTAATAATTTCATAGCTAGAGTATATTCACATGCTTCTTGTTATGGCAACCATCAATAATATTAATAAAACCCTGTCTGGTTGAAACAGATGAATGGGACATGTAAACACAGACAAGAATAGCCATATCAGACATCAACATGGAACAACATAAGCACAACAGTCTGTATGCTGGTTTTTGCCTTCCACTGTACTCCCAGCAGTCTCATCTGTTTTATTTATGCCTGAGCCCCCCCCATTGGCTTCTGTATAGGGGCTAAGTGGGTACATATCAGGAAGGGGCCCACTTTGACCTCCAAAATGAGAAAAGAGAAACGGCTTACCATCAGTCTAGTATTCCATGAAACTAGAGGTTCCCGGTATGGGTATTTGTACATCATTCAACAATTATGGTAATCATACAACATATTGTCTAAAAAACTTGTTCTTATGAAGTATTCACCTTGCACATGTTGATGACAAACAGTGGTTAATTTTAGCGGGGAATTACTGGATACAATAGCCTGATGATGACTGCATTCACTCAGATTCTTTTTTATAAAATAGAATAATCAAACCTACCTTATGGGCTGTTGTGACATTCTAATGAGATAATTTAAGCAAAGCTCTTAGCACAGTGATAGCAAATGAGTACTCAGCAAATGAAATCTCCAGGGAGGCTAGCACAATCGACTTTGACGTTAGTTCAAATTCCAGCTTACTCATTTTACAGCTGTGCATCCTTGGGCAAGTTTTAAAAATTTCTCTCAGCATCAGATGAGTTTCTTCATCTACTGAATGAGAAGATTAATAGTACCCACAGTATAGGATTGCTGTGAGAATTAAATGACATTATGTACTAAAGGTGCTTACTTCAGTGCTTAAGACTTGGACAGGGCTCGATAAGCAGTAACAATTGCTGATACATGAGCCCCCATGCCTAGTCAAATTACTGGTTTTTTTCTAGCATGTTACCTGTGGGACTATGGTGTCATCTTAAACATAAACAAACACCAGCAAAAATGCTTCCTATTTCAGTATTTGGCATCAACCCTAACTTCCAAGCGGGAGGACTTCTCACAGGCTGAGGGGTTAGGCCAGGGCCTGGTGGTGTGAGTTGTTTATTGTACCTGGTTTTATTCGGTTTTACAATATTTGTGTAAGAAGTAAACTCACCACTGTAGGCCCTCACATTCCATGCATAGACAATAGTTCTGAGGGGAGCTGCTAACTCAATAATAACTGGGAAAGGGAATTCAAAATTGCCCACAATGCATTCCTTGCTCCAGATAGTCTAAGGCAGGGGCCTTTATCATTAGTCTCAGCTTGGTCCAATGTATTTTGGAGTTTTATTTATTTATTTATTGCAATATATATTTTATTGCATTTTAGGTTTTGGGGTACATGTGAAGAACATGCAGGATTGTTACATAGGTACATACATGGCAGTGTGGTTTGCTGGGAGTTTTATTTCTTTAGTTTTTCACCACTGTCCCAATGCAAAGTGCCTGGCTCTGTGGTAATGTGGACTGACTGTGTTCTACTCAAAATTCCATGTTTTGGCAAAATGTGGAAATTCCTTTGAGGACAACTGTGGCTCATTGTCAGAGATAATCCTTTTAGGAATTCCATGCCTGGCAAATGTGGCCTTCAATTTGTAGACTTTTGTGGTAAATTGGTATTGTTCAGGCTTTCCAATCCTGAGATTTTTATTGTAGTTATCCCCTCTAATGATATAGTTTCTGTTACTTTTTCTTCCAGTTGAACATATTGGTGTCAGTGTCTGCTGTTGTCTGGTTGTGGAGGCTTGCAATATAATTGTTTTTAAAAATATATACATTATACACCTTTCAAATGAGATTGGACATTCGCTGATGAGTCAGCCTATTTACTAATGAAACTACTGAACTGAAAGAGTAGGCTGCCGTTGGCATTTTATATGCTTACTGGGACCACAACAGAGTTTGAACACTGCCAGAGATGGAGATTATCCAGTTCACAACCCTCAATTCAAAGTCAGCCTTAACTGATCCAGGGCTTGAACACAGGGTTTGTGATTTCTTTCTCTTTACCACACTATTTTTAACTTGTGCTAGTCTCTTTATTGTCAAGTATGCTTTACATAGCCAAGAGAAATGGAACTTAACTTCAACTAACATTTTAAGTGATTATCTCTTATTTCTACTAGTATTCTACTTCCAGGAGAAAACTCCTAAAGATAGTAAACTCACTTGGTCATGATGAATGATCTTTCTAATGTATTGCTGAATTTGATTTGCTAGTATGTTGTTGAAGATTTTTTCATCAGTAATTATCAGAGATACTGGCCTGTAGTTTTCTTTTTTATTTTTCCTTGCCTGGTTTTGGTATTAGGGTAATACTGGCCTTTTAGAATGAATTTGGAAGTATTCCTTCTTCCTTTATTTTTTGAAATAGGTTGAGTAAGAATGGTATTAATTCTTTAAATATTTGGTAGAATTCAGCAGTGAAGCCATCAGGTTCTGGGTTTTCCTTTAGTGGGTGACTTTTTGTTATGGCTTCTGTTATTGGTCTGTTCAGGTTTTGGATTTTGTCCTGATTCAATCTTAGTAGGTTGCGTGTTCTAGGAATTTGTCCATTTCTTCTAGATTTTCCAATTTATTGGCATATATTAACAGTTGCTTATAGTAGCCACCAATGATTTTTTGAATTTCTGCAGAATCAGTTGTAATATCACCTTTTTCATTTCTGGTTTTATTTAATTGGATCTTCTCTTTTTTTCTTAGTCTGGCTAAAGGATTGTCAATTTTGTTTAGCTTTAAAAAACACAACTTGTTGTTTCATTGATTTTTTTTGTATTTTTTTCATTTTAATTTCATGTATTTAGGCTCTGATCTTTATTACTTCTTTTCTTCTACTCATTCAGAGTTTGTTTTGCTCTTACTTTTCTAGTTCTTTTAGATGCATTATTACATTGTTCATTTGAAGTTTTTTCTCTTTTTTGATATAGACACTTGTAGTTATAAACTTTCCTCTTAATACTGCTTTTGCTTGTGGTAAGGTAATTTGGAGAGATGTTTCACAGTTTCTCAGAAATTCCTTGGATTTTGATATGTTGTATTTCTATTATCATTTGTTTTAAGACCTTTTTCAGTTTCTTTCTCAATTTCTTCATTGACCAATTGGTCATTCAGGATTGTATTATTTAAATTCTGTGTATTTGTATAGTTATCAAAATTCCTCTTTATTATTTCTAGTTTTATTCCATTGTGGTTGGAGAGAATGCTTGATATCATTTTAACTTTTTTAAAAAATGTTTTTGGACTTGTTTTGTGATCTAGCATGTGGTCTGTCCTTGAGAATGATCCATGTGCTGAGGAAAAGACTGTGTATTCTGCAGTTCTTGGATAACGTCTTGTAAATATCTCTTAAGTCCATTTGGTCTACAGTGCAGATTAAGTCTAATGTCTCTTTGTTAAATTTCTGTCTGTAAGTTCTTTCCAATGCTGAAAGTAGGGGGTTGAAGTCTCTAGCTATTATTGTATTGGGCCTATCTCTCTCTTTAGCTCTAATAATATTTCCTTTGTATGTCTGAGTGCCCCAGATATATAAAGGCACATGTACATTTAAAATTGTTATATCCTCTTGCTGAATTGACCTCTTTATCATTATGTAGTGACCTTTTTTGTCTCTTCTTACAGTTTTTTTTCTTGACATCTATTTTGTCTGATACAAGTATAGTCACTCCTACTGTTTTGGTTTCTATTGGCATGGAATACCTTTTTCCATCCCTTTATTTTCAGTCTATGTGTGTCTTTATAGATGAAGTGGATGTCTTGCAGTCAACAGATCAACTGGTCTTGTTTTTTCATCCATTTAGCGACTCTCTGTCTTTTAATTGGATAGTTAAACCCACTTACATTCAATGTTATTATTGATAAGTAAGGACTCACTTCTGCTATTTGGTTATTTGCTTTCTAGTCTTCTCATCCTTCTTTCTTTCCTGTCTTCTTCTAGTGAAGGTGATTTTCTCTGGTGAAATAATGTAGCTTCCTGCTTTTTATATTTTGTTGATCCATTGTATGTTTTCTGGTTTGAAGTTACCATAAGGTTTGCAAATACTATCTTGTAACCAATTATTTTAGCCACCTTAACACTATTTGCATAAACAAACAAGCAAGCAAAATGAAAACTAATAAAACCTCTATGCTTTATCTTTGTCTTCCTGATTTTCAACTTTTTGTTTTTTCTATTGATATGTTATTGTACTGACTATGCCTTGAAAAGTTGTTGTATTTATTATTTTCAATTGGTTCATCATCTAGTCTTTCTACTTAGGATAAAAGTAGTTTACACACTACAGTTACAATGTTATAATATTCGTTTTCTGTGTATTTACTATAATTGGTGAGTTTTGTACCTTCATGTGATTATTTATTGTGCATTAATGTTCTTTTCTTTTGGATGGAAGTACCCCCTTTAGCACTGATAAAATTCTTCAGCATTTGTTTGTCTGGGAAAGTGACCTTTCAGACAGATAATTCAAAATAGTTGTGTTATCAAAAAGCTTATCCACCATGATCAAGTTGGCTTCATCCCTGGGATGCAAGGTTGGTTCAATAACATGCAAATCAACAAACAAAACAACATGCAAAACAACGTGCAAATCAACAAATGCGATTCATCACATAAACAGAACTGAAGAAAAAAACCTACCTGGTTATCTCAATAGATGCAGAAAAGGCCTTTGATAAAATTCAACATTGCTTTATGTTTAAAACTCTCAATAAACTAGGTATTGAAGGGATATACTTCAAAATAATAGGAGCCATATACAGCAGACCCATAGGCAATATCATATTGAATGGGCAAGAGCCGGAAGCATACTCATTTTTTTGCCTCCAGGTCTCTATTTCTCCTTCATGCTTGAAGGATAATTTTTCCAGACATACTATTCTAGGGTAAAAGTTGTTTTCCTTCAGCACTTTAAATATGTCATGCCACTCTCTCCTGGCTTGTAAGGTTTCTACTGAAAAGTATGCTGCCAGTCATATTGGAGCCCCATTATATGTTATTTGTTTCTTTTCTTTTGCTGCTTTTAGGATCCTTCTATATCTTTGACCTTTGGGAGTTTGATTATTAAGTGCCTTGAGGTAGTCTCCTTTGGTTTAAAACTGCTTAGTGTTCTATAACTTTCTTGTGCTTGGATATTGATACCTTTCTCTAGGTTTGGGAAATTCTCTGTTATTAGTCCCATGAATGAACTTTCTATCCCTATTTCTTTCTCTACTTCCTCTTTAAGTCCTATAACTCTTTGATTTGCCCCTCAGAGGCTATTTTCTAGATCTTATAGACATGCTTATTGTTTTTCTTGTATCCTCTGATTGCATATTTTCAAATAGTCTGTTTTCAAGCTTACCAATTCTTTCTTTTGCTTGATCCATTCTGCTTTTAAATGACTCTGATGCTTTCATTCTTCAGTATGCCAATTGTATTTTTCAGCTCCAGAATTTCTGCTTGATTCTTTTTAATTATTTCAATTTCTTTGTTAAATTTATCTGATAAAATTCTGAATTCTTTCTCTGTGTTATCTTGAATTTCTTTGAGTTTCCTAATCACAGCTATTTTGTTTTTATTTCTTTTTCAATTTTTATTTTAAGTTCATGGGTACAAGTTCAGGATGCGCAGGTTTGTTACATAGGTAAACGTGTAATGGTGGTTTACTGTATAGATCATTCCATCACTTATGTATTAAGCCCAGCATCCATTAGCTATTTTTCCTGCTGCTTTCCCTTCCCCCAACCCCTGACAGGTGCCTGGTGTGTGTTGTCCCCCCTGTATGTTCATGTGTTCTCATTGCTCAGCTCCCACTTATAAGTGAGAACATGTGGTGTTTGGTTTTATGTTCCTGTGTTAGTTTGCTGAGGATAATGGCTTCCAGCTTTATCTGCAAAGGACATGACCTTGTTCCTTTATATGGCTGCACAGTATGCATTGGTATTTATGTACCATAGTTTTCAATGATGGGCATTTAGGTTGATTCCATAACTTTGCTTTTGTAAATAGGGCAACAACAAACATATGCACGCATGTATCTTTATAATAGAACAATTTATATTTCTTTGGGTATTTACCCAGTAATGGGATTGCTGGGTCAAACGGCAGTTCTGTTTTTAGCTCTTTGAGGAATCACCACACTGCCTTCCACAATGATTGAACTAATTTACACTCCCACCAACAGTGTAAAAGTGTTCCTTTTTCTCCACATCTGTTGTTTTTTTGACTTTTTAATAATAGCCATTCTGATTGTTGTGAGATGGTGTCTCATGTGGTTTTGATGTGCATTTCTTCAGTAACCAGTGATGTTGAAATTTTTTTCACGTGTGTTGGCTGCCATGTATATATTCTTTTGAGAACTGTCTGTTTATATCCTTTGCCCACTTTTTGGTGGGGTTGTTTATCTTTTTCTTGTACATTCGTTCAATTTCCTTGTAGATTGTGATACTAGTCCTTTGTCAGATGAATAGATTGCAAAATTTTTCTTCCTTTCTGTAGGTTGTCACTTTACTTTGATGATCATTTCTTTTGCTGTGCTGATGCTACTTAGTTTAATTGGATCTCATTGGTCAATTTTGCTTTTGTTGTAATTGCTTTTGGCATCTTTGTCATGAAATCTTTGCCCATACTTATATCGTGAATGGTATTGCCTAGATTTTCTTCTAGGGTTTTTATAGTTTTGGGTTTTAAATTTAAGTCTTTAATCTATCTTGAGTTAATTTTTATATATGGTATAAGGAAGCATTCCAGTTTCCATTTTCTGCATATGGCTAATCAGTTTTCCCAGCACCAATTATTAAATAGGAATTTCTTTCCCCATTGCTTGTTTTTGTCAGGTTTATTGAAGATCAGATGGCTGTAGATGTACAGTCTTATTTATGAGTTCTTTATTCTGTTCCATTGGTCTATGTGTCTGTTTTTGTACCAGTACTATGCTGTTTTTTGTTTGTTTGTTTGTTTTTACTGTAGCCTTGTAGGATAGTTTGAGGTTGCGTAGTGTGATGCCTCCAGCTTTGTTCTTTTTGCTTAGAATTGACTTGGCTATTCGAGCTCTTTTTTGGTTTCCTGTGAATTTTAAAATAGTTTTAAAAAATTCTGTAAAGGATGTCAATGGTGGTTAAATGGGAATAGCATTGAATCTATAAATTGCTTTGTGGATTATGGCCATTTTCATCATATTGATTCTTCCTATTAATGAGCATGAATTGTTTCTCTGTTTGCATCTTCTCTGGTTTCTCTGAGCAGTGGTTATACTTCTCCTTGAAGATGTCCTTCACTTCCCTTGTTAGCTATATTCCTGGGTATTTTATTCTTTTTGTAGGAATTGTGAATGAGAGTTAATTCATGATTTTGCTCTCTGCTTGCCTGTTTTTGGTGGATAGGAATGCTAGCGATATTTGCCCATTGATTTTATATCCTGAGACTTAGCTGAAGTTGCTTACCAGCTTAAGAAGCTTTTGGGCTGAGACAGTGGAGTTTTCTAGATGTAGGATTATGTCATCCTAACAACATAATTTGACTTCCTCTCTTCCTATTTGAATATTCTTTATTTCTTTCTCTTGCCTTATTGCCTTGGCCAGAACTTCCAATACTATTTCGAATAGGAGTGGTGAGAGAGGGCATTCTTGTCTTGTGCCAGTTTTCAAGGGGAATGGTTCCAGCTTTTGCCCATTCAGTATGATATTGGCTGTGTGCTTATTCGATATGGCTTTTATTATTTTGAGGTATGTTCCTTCAATACCCAGTTTACTGAGAGTTTTAAACATGAGGGGATGCTGAATTTTATTAAAGGCCTTTTCTGCATCTATTGAGATAATCATGTGGTTTTTGTCTTTCTGTTTATGTGATGAATCACATTTATTGATTTGCATATGTTGAACAAACCTTGCATCTCAGGAGTGAAGCCAAATTGATTGTGGTGGATAAGCTTTTTGATAACACAGCTATTTTGAATTCTCTGTCTGAAAGGTCACATATCTCTGTTTCAACTGGATTGACCCCTGGTTCCTTAGTTCTTTTGGTGAGGTCATGTTTTCCTGGATGGTGTTGGTGCCAGTGGATGTTCTTCAGTGTCTTGGCATTGAAGAATTAGATATTATTGTAGTCTTCACTGTCTGGGCTTATTTGTAGCCATCCTTCTACAAGGGAAGCTACAATATATTTGGGAAGTCTTTCCAAAAATTTGAAAGGACTTGGATGTTGTGTTCTAAGCTATGTCTGTCTTGGGGGGAACTCCAAGCCCAGTAACTCTGCGGTTCTCGTGGACTTGTAGAGCTACCACTTTGATGGTCTTAGATCAGATCCTGGAGAATTCTCTGTATTACCAGGCAGACTCTTATTCTCTTCCCTTATTTTCTTTTAAGTGTATAGAATCTCTGTCTATTCTGTGCCATCTAAAGCTAGGGGTGGAATGACACAAGAACCTCTGGTTACCACTACTGTGACTGTGCTGGATCAGACCTGAGGCCTGAATGCCATCTAAGAGTCAAATCCTGGACCTGGGGACTCCAAGACCCCACTTGGTACTCTAGTCCCCTGTGGCTATACTGGAACCTAAGGTGTAAGACAAAGCCTCTTTTACCTTTCCTTCTGCTATTCTTAAGCAGAAGGCATTTTGCCCCAGAACCACTATAGCTGGTAATGTGCTGAGTCTCACGAGGCTCACCCAAGGCCCTTGATATAATACCTGGTATTGCTGCTGGTTATTCAGGACCCAAGGACTCTTCAGTTAGCAGGTGATGAATTCTGGCAGGACTGGGTTCCTTCCTTCAAGGCAACAGGTTTATTTCTGGTCAAGGATGTGTTTAGAGATGTCATCTGGGAGGTAGGACCTGGAGCAAGGACCTCACAACTCTGACCAGCATTCTATCCTGCTGTGGCTGAGCTGGTATCCTAGATGCAAGATAAAGTCCTCCCTACTCTTCCTTCTCCTCTTCTCAAGTGGAAGGAAGGGGTCTCTTTTGAAGCCTTGAACTGTGCAGCCTAGGGCTGGAGGAGGGTACCAGTACTCCTTTGACTGCCCCAGCTGATGTCTCAGGATGTTGTATGCACCCTCAGTTCAATGTCTCTGGGCCTAGTTCAGCGCTAGGACTCTTGCAGTCTTTATGGCCTAGAATGCCTTTCAAGGTTACTTGAAGACACAGAGTGCTTTTAGCCCTTGGTGTCAAAGTTTGCAGGCTCTCAGTTTGGACCTCTGGGGTCAGTGATTCCCTCTGGCTAGGGATGATTTAAATGCTCTCTCTATGGGCAGGCATCAGCTGAGTTTGGTCTGGTTTTCCTTTCTGCTTTAACAGAACAGCACTACATTCAATGCCTCGTAATTGCTGTGTCTACCTTTCTTGGGGCCCAAAGATGCTTCCTGTACCACACTACCACTGCTGGGGTGGAGGGTGGGATCACGGGGGAGGGAGAGTTGAAGGTGGTGATGGGAGCGGTGGACTTGATGATTCAGGACTGTTTTTTCTGTCTCTTCATTGCCTCTTTCAGTGCTCACCTAATTTTTGGTTCTTATGAAGGTGTTTTTTCTTCTATGTAGATACTTGTTAACTTGGTGTCTTATCGGAGCATGATTTGGGGAGCCTTCGGTTCCACCATCTTGCTCTATCAGTGAAGAGCAATTTGAAAGATATTGTGCTGCTATCTTCTGGCTTGCTTTATTTCTGATGACATTCTGCTCTTTTATACGTAATGTACCATTTGCCTTGGCTGCTTTTAACATTTTATCTTTGTCACTGAACTTAAGCAATTTGATCGCTATATACCTTGGTGCATTTTTCTCAATGTTTCATGTACTTGGGATTCGCTGAGGTTCTCTTAAGTGTGAATTTCAGTTTTTATCAAATTTGGACAACTTTTGGTCATTACTTTTTCAAAAACTTTTTGTTTCTTCCCTTTATGTAATTTGGGGACTTGAATTACACATCACTTGAAGTTGTTCTGGAGCTCACAGATATTGTATTTTTTTATTTTTAAAATATCTTCTTCTTTATGTGTTTTGGACAGTTTCTATTTTGGATAGTTTCTATTCCTTTGTTTTCCAGTTCACTAATATTTTCTTCTTCAATGTTAAATCTACTTTAATATCCTTTCAGTTTATAGTGTGCTCTTCTTTATCTCACATATTTTGTCTCTAGAAGCTACATTTGGGTATTTAAAAAAATGTCTTTCATGTCTCCACTTAATGTGTTCTATATTTCCTCTAGCTCCTTGAACCTAGGAAATACAATTATAATTTATGACATGCTAGAAAATATTTAAAAACTAGCTCTGGGAAAAGAAAATAACAGAGCCCTGATTTGTTGCATTTGGCAATTTCCTTGCTTTAAGTAATCCCACAGTGGCTAAGTTCAAGAAAACAACATGCCATCACTGAATGTACATTTGGGAAGAGATGCATGGTAGTATCACACTATTACATAGTATCTTCACCCTACAGTACCATAACCTTAAATAACCGTAGAAGCATAAATGATACTAAAATGAAGTAAAACAGCAAGTGATGAGCTTTAGTATTTATTAGCTTTGCTTTAAATATAAATCATTTAATTATAAGTTTATATAATTTAATTTAAAATAATGACTATGTTTAGCAACTGGCTTGCAAATTTCCCAACAATTGAGAATGACTTAATAATTAGCTCTCATGAACCAGTGTGCTATGACTCCAGCACACCACTGGATAATAATTTTTTAATGTATTTGTCTATTAATTCTATCTGTAGTCATTGATGGATCAGTTTTGTTTGATTTTTTTTCCCTCCATATTGTGGGTCATACTTTCCTCTGTCTTCTGATGTCTGGTGGTTAGATGATTGAATGGCAAACATTGTATATTTTACCTTGTTGTGTGCTGGATATTTTTGTGCTATTATATTATTGACTCTTGCTCCATAACATGATTTAGTTTTTTAGAATGTTGAATCCTTTCTTGTCCTAAATTTAAGTGTTTTTGTTTGTTTGTGAGACCAGAGCAACATTTAGTATAGGATTAATTTTTTGCCAGTACTGTGGCAAAACTCTTTTGAGTACTCTGCTAAATGCCTTGTGGATCGTTAAGTTTCTTACTGATGGAAATAGAAAATATTTCCCAAGAGCTTTATGGTCATTTTAGGTGGCTCTTTTCCTGGTTTGGGTAGTTTTTTTTTTGTTTTTTTTTTTTTTTTTTTTTACATGCATGGGTTAATGAATATGCAGATGAAAACTCATGAGGACTCTCTGCAGATCTGTACATCTTTTCCACCCTCTTTTCTCTCTCCTGTCTAATACTCTGCCCTGAAAACTATAGTTTCCTTGACCTTTCTAGATTTCCAGCTCTATTCAACTCCAGAAAAACTATAGGCTTTTCCTGAATTCTTCCAACCTGCACTATGGCCTGGAAACTGTCTTTGGCAGTACATTGGGGCAATAGTAGAGCTCATACTGTTTGTTTCTCATTTTTCAGGGATGACTGTCTTTTATTGCCTAATGTCTAGTGTCTTGATAAGCAATGTTTCATATATTTTGTCATTTTATTTTTTAATATTTGTTCATATATGACAGTAAAATTGGTCTCTGTCATTACATCTACACTGATGTTGAAGTTTCTAAGCTTTTTAATTTTTAGGTAAAAATTTTGTTTTGTTCACCTTCTACTTATATGAACACATTGTGTATCTTTTTTATCCATTATTTTGTTCCAGTTTAGTCTTAATTACTGAAATTATATATTATTTCACATCTAATTGTTTTCTGAGTTCTATGCTCTCTTTGCTTAGGTATCTGATGATCCTATATGTTGTTCTTTTAGTGCTTCCATCATTTTCTTAATGTATTTCTAGCATATTTTGAAATGTTAGGTTGCAGTTTTCATCTGCTTTGTAGACATGACCTTAGGAGTGCTTTTATTGTCTGAAAGGATGTTATTCTGCTCTTTATTCCCTTTTAAAAAATTATAACTTTAATGGGATTGGACTACAATTATTGTTTGTGACTCATTTTAAGTGAAATGAGTTTTTCTGTATTTTCAGGATGTTGGAATTGGCCAAGATAGCTTTTCAAACATCATGACCCAAAAGCTTCCTTTCCTGTTGTTTTCACAAAGTAATTAATACATGGTCTGCTTTCTGAGGTCTTCTTCCCCTATACCACTACCTCTTTTTTCCTCCTGTTTCTTGTTCTGTTGTATTTGAATAGACTCTTAGGTTTCTCTTTGCTGCTGGATTTTATCTTGAATCGATATTTTTGTTTGTTAGTTTTAAGGGCTCATACAGTCTGAACTGCTCCAGCTTCTTCATACTTTATTGTGTACTCCTTGCCCTTACTCTGCGATTGGAAACTCTCTCAGGTCAGCTTCTGTTCTCAATTAGTCCATAGCCCTTTCTAGTGAGTATCTATTGAGGATTTTGGAGATCTCATGTTCTCATGTCCGTCAGATATCTTATTTTCCTTTCAGACTCGTCCTATTTTGTTCTTTTTATAGATGCTGATGGCATGCAGGCTTCATAGTTATTGGTTTTACCTCTCTCTTCTTATCTCTTTTATGTTGTATTTTCTGGTTTGTGTCAATTCTTGTCATCTAGTTTTGTGGTAGGTTCATCCATGGGTACTTGTTTAGCTATGTGTGGTAGGCAGAATAATGAATGTTCCCACCAAAGATATCCCCATTCAAATCCCCAGAGCCTGCGAATATGTTACATAAGGGGCTTCGCAGATATAATTAAGATAAGCATCTTGAATAGGGAGATTATACTGGATTATCTGGGTGGGCGGATTGTAATTACAAGGATACTTTTAAGTGAAAAATGTAGGCAGAAGAGCCAGAGAAGGAAATGTGGTGGTAGAAGCGGAGTCAGAGTGATGCATTGTGAAGAAGACTCGCCTAGGCATGGCTGGCTGCGGAAATGGTGCAAGGGCATTTACTGAGTACAAAGTGAAGAGAAGCTTGAGTCTTTGAAACTTGCCTAGTCTACATTATTCTACTGTATATAAGCTTCATGTGGTTGCTGCTGCCAAAAAAAAAAAAATCTCAAACTTGTTGGTTTAAAACAACAAATTAATTTTCTCACAATTCTGAGGTAGTAAGTCAAAACCCAGGTGTTGGCAGGACTATGCTCCTTCCAAAGACGGTGGGAGTGAATCCTTCCTTGTCTTTTCCAATTTCTGATGGCTCTAGGTGTTCTTTAACTTGTGGTTGCAAAACTTCAATTCCTGCTATGATATTTATGTTGCCTTCTCTCTGTCTGTGTTTTCTTCTCTTCTCTTTCTTATAAGGAGACTTTGTCATTGGATTTAGGGCCTACCTGGATAATCTACAATGATCTCATCTTAAAACCCTTAGCTAAGTATATCTGCCAAAACCTTTTTCCCCCAAATAAACTTACATTCACAGATTTCATGGGGTAGAATATGGATGTAGCTCTTATGTCGTTTTTAAAGTTATTTATTTATTTCCATTTGTTTTTTAGAGAAGTTTTAAATTCACAGCAAAATTGAGTTGAAGATATAGAGATTTCCTATTTCTTTCCTGCCCCTACATATACATAGCCTCCTTTATTGTCTCAGTCTGTTTTGTGCTGCTGTGTAAGAATACCGTAGGCAGAGTAATTTATAATGAAAAGAAATTTATTTTTCACAGGTCTGGAGGCTGGGAAATCCAAGATCAAGGAGCTAGCATTGGATGAGGGACTTCTTGCTGCATCATCCCATGATAGAAGGGCAAAGAAAGGGAGAGAGAGAGAGAGTCAGAGAGAGAATGAGAAAGGAAAAGAGGGGAGAAAATTCTCTGCTTTCCTTTTATAATGAACCTACTCTCATGATATCTGACCCACTCCTGTGATTGATAATGGCATTAATTCATTCACTTGGCCCTAATGACCTTTCATTAGACCCCATCTCCCAACACTATTGCATTGGGGATCAAGTTTTTAACACGCAAACTTTGGGAGACACATTCCAACCACAGCACTCATTATTAACAGCCTCCATTAGAGTGGTACATTTGTTACAAATGATGAAACTACATTGAAAACTCACTATAACCTAACATCAATAGTTTATAGTATTTTACTCTTGCTGTATTTCATAGGTTTTGACAAAGGTATAATGACACTTATCCACCATTAGGTATCAAGCATCATATTTACAGTACCCTAAAAATCCTGTGTTTTGCCTAGTTATCCCTCTCTTTCCCCTAACTCCTGGCAACCCCTGATCCACTACTACCTCTGTGGTTTTGGCTTTGCCAGAATTTTACATGGTTGGAAACATATAGTAAATCGCCTTTTCAGAATGGCTTCTTTCACTTAGTAATATGCATTTAACTTTCTCTATGTCTTCTCATGGTTTGATAGCTCACTTCTTTTTACTGCTGAATAATATTTTCTGCTGAATATACCACAGCTAGTTTATGCACTTAGTGAAGGACATCTTGGTTGCTTCCAAGTTTTGGAAATTATGAATAAAGCTGCTGTAAACATCTATGTGTCGATTCTTATGTGGACATGTTTTCAGCTTTATTGGGTAGATGTCAAGGAGAGTGATTGCTGGATCATATAGTAAGAATATGTTTAGTTTTGTAAGAAACTCCCAAACTGTCTTCCAAAGTGGCTGTACCATTTTGCATTTCCACTAGCAGTAAATGAGAGTTCCTGTTGCTCCACATCTTCATCAGCATTTTGAGTTACCAGTGTTCTGAATTTTGGCCATTCTAATAGATGTGTAGTGGTATGAATTTACATTTCTCTGATGAGATATAATGTGAAACATCCTTTTGTGTATTTAATTTTCATCTGTATACCTTATTTGGTGAGGTATTTGTTAATATCTTTGTTCCATTTTAAAATTGTTTGTTGTTGTTTTCTTATTGTTTAGTCTTTTTTAACTTTTATTTTAGGTTAGGGGGTATACGTGCAGGTTTGTTATGTAAGTAAACACATATCACAGGGATTTGTTACACAGACACGCAGGTACTAAGCCTAGTACCAATAGTTATTTTTTCTGCTTCTCTCCCTCCTGCCATCCTCTACCCTCAAGTAGGCCCCAGTTTCTGCTGTGCCCTTCTTTTGTTCATGCATTCTCATCATTTAGCTCCCACTTCTAAGTGAGAACATATGGTATTTAGTTTTCTGTTGTGTGTTATTTTGCAAAGGATAAAGCCTCCAGCTCCATCCATATTCCTGAAAAAGATACAATTTAACTCTCTTTTATGGCTGCCTAATAATCCATGGTGTATATGTACCACATTGTCTTTATTCAATTTGTCGTTGATGGGCACTTAGGTTGATTCCATGTCTTTGCTATTGTGAATAGTGCTGCAGTAAAGATTTGGGTGCATATATCTTTATGGTAGAATGATTTATATTCCTCTGGGTATATACCCAGTAATGGGATGACTGGGTCAAATGGTAGATCTGTTGTTAGCTCTTTGAGGAATTGTCATACTGCTTTCCACATGGTTGAACTAGTTTGCACTCTCACCAACTGTTGATAAGTGTTCCCTTTTCTCAGCAACCTTGCCAGCATCTGTTGTTTTAACTTTTTAATAACAGCCATTCTGACTGTTGTGAGATGGTGTCTCATTGTGGTTGTGATTTGCATTTCTCTAATACTCAGTGATATTGAACTTTTTTTCATATACTTGTTGGCCACATTTAAGTCTTTTTTTTTTTTTGAGAGACACAGGACTTTTATACAAAAAAATTGTTGCTTACAAAACATATGCAAAAAAAGCTTAAAAAATAAAACCAGAGACCAAAGGCAGAGTCCTTGCTAATTTTCATGTACATTAAGAAAAAAAAAATCTTACAACTAATGTTCTATTTATTTTCCTTAAAAAAAATATTACACATAGGCACAATTTGCTGATGGCTTTTGAAGAATAAGCCAGGTTTCTACAGCATTCTCCCTCGAGTGATAGGTTTCATTTTCTCCACATTTCATAGTTAAGGCATTTTTTTTCTTTTCTGACAAAGTGTATGTTTTGTTGCTTGCTTTCAGGTTTTGTTTACTGAAAAAAAATAAATGTTCCTGTCAGCCCAGGCATCAGGGGCCAAGACACAGCTTCAGGATCCATGGGGCAGGTCACGGGGTGACATGGTGGCTGAGATGCGGGGGCAGGGGGAGTGAAGCCAGTGAGGGGTAAGCTGGGGTCCCAGGGGCTCCTGGACCTGGCGTTACCTCCATCACCCCCATCTCCAAGCCTCATCAGATTGGCACTGGCTCAATGCTGACAACAGGTGTGTGAGGTGTGGACGTGGATGAGGCCTGGGGCCTCGGGTGGCCATTCTGGGCTCGGCGCACAGGGCGGGTGGCTCGTCCCACGGAGGCGTAGCTTTCACATATGCCTGGTGGGGTTGTGGGCTTTTGTTTTTAAGTGTCTGTTCCTGTCCTTTGCTCACTTTTTAATGGGTTGTTTGTTTTTCTCTGGTAAATTTGCTTTAGTTCCTTAGAGATTCTGGATATTAGACCTGTGTTAGATGCATGGTTTGCAAAAGTTTTCTCCCATTCTGTAGGTTGTCTGTTTACTCTCTTGACAGTTTCTTTTGCTGTGCAGAAGCTCTTTAGTTAATTAATTCTCATTTGTCAATTTTTGCTTTTGTTGCTATTGCTTTTGGAATAGCAATCCTTTGTCACAGAATCCTTGCCTATTCCTATGCCCAGGATTACTATAACCCTCCCAGGGTTTTTATAGTTTTGGATTTTACATTTAAGTCTTTAATTCATCTTGAGTTAATTTATGTATATGGTGTGAAAAAGGGTTCCAGTTTCAATCTCCTGCATATGGCTAGCCAGTTATTCCAGCACCCTTTATTGAATAGGGAGTCTTTTCTTCATTGCTTGTTCTTATCAGTTTTGTCAAAGATCAGATGGTCATAGGTGTGCAGCCTTATTTCTGGACTTTCTATTCTGTTCCATTGGTCTGTGTGTCTGTTTTTGTGCCAGTACCATGCTGTTTTTGTTACTGTAGCCTTATGGCATAGTTTGAAATTGGCTAATGTGATACCTCCAGCTTTTTTTTTTTTTTTTTTTTTTTTTTTTTTTGTTAATTTTTGTATTAGGTGTATGGAAGGGGTCAAGTTTTAGTTTTCTGCATATAGCTAGCCAGTTTTCCCACCATCAT
>CAUYLG010034255.1:0-18509 GCA_963573385.1 Cacajao melanocephalus
AGCCTGGGCAGTAGAACAAGAATCCTGTTCTCTCTCCCTCTTTTTCTTCCTCTTTCTTTCTCTCGTACATTCTTTTTTTTTCTTTCTTTCACTCTCACTTTCTTTCCTCTCTTTTTCTTTCTTTCAAAAAATAAAAATAAAAAAATAAAAAAATATAAAAAAAATTAAAAAAAAAAAGAAATAGCTTGTCAAAAAAAAAAAAAAAAATCTCTGATGAAAACGTTGAAGGTGGCCTTACAAAGGAGTGCTTACAATGAAGCTAGAACAGTGGTGAGTCATCTAGATATCAGAATCAAGAATAAAATAACCACATCAGTTGAGAATGATAGATCCAACCAAGAGATTATTTTTTAAGGATGTATCAGTCTTCTCAGGCTGCTGTCACAAAATACCATAACGTGGGTTGAGTAAGCAATAGACACTTATTCTTCACAGTTCTGGAGACTAGGAAGTCCAATATCAACTAGCTAGCAAATGTCTACCTCCTTGCTACATTTTCACAAGGCAGAGGGAACATTCTGGTATATTTTTCTCTTCTTATAAGGACACTAATTTCATCATGGGGGCCTCACCCTCAAGACCTCTTCCAAACCTAATTATCTCCAAATGGTCACACCTTTAAATACCATCAAGCTCGGTATTAGGACTTCAACACAGGAATTTTGGGGGGATGCAAACATTCAGTCCATTACAATGGATAAGCATTAAAGTTCTGCTGTTATAGAAAAAAATGATTTGCACAAACACAAATGAATAGCGACTTCATAGCTATTCATATGTTAAAGTGTCAAGGCGTTAGACAATCATAATCTTAAATGTTTATGTTAAAAAAACATGAACACTGTATTAATGCAGTTAGTTTTTTTCAGGTCACAGCAGGTTAGGGCAATAATGATCACAACAATAGTAATCATCAATAGTTTATCTTACGGGTTCACCCAGCCCATAATTGTGAGAATCCAAATCTTCCTCTCTATCTGTGGACTTTCAAATTCCTTCCACTACTTTTGAAAGTCCCACTGGAACACCTTACAACCGGCAACACTCAACTGTCATCTATTCATAAGGACAACAATATTCCCATTTTGCAGGGTTGTTGTCTGAATTGAGGGGTAGGTTGCATACAAGCATTTAGTAAACAGTTAAGCTCTGTACAAAGAAACAATTAGTATGGTGTAAAACAGGCTATCTTTTTGAAGAGTAGATACAGGCCTATCCTGCCGGAATCTGTCCTGCCCATACAGCACTGAATCTCTTTTTCTCCCAGTGGCTGGGAATTCTGCCAACTAAAGTCCTTCAGCTGTCAGCTCTCTCTGGGAATTGCTCTTCAAAAGCCTTTCCCAAGGTCACAGTCAACTTCCTGTGGGCAGCCCGCATCAAATGGCTGAGCTATGTAGGGAGATAGGGAGGGAGGAATGGTAGAAATGCTTCTTGGCTGGGCCAGGTGGCTCACGCCTGTAATCCGAGCACTTTGGGAGGCCCAGGTGGGAGGATCACAAGGTCAGGAGATTGAGACCATCCTGGCCAACATGGTGAAACCTAGTCTCTACTAAAAATACAAAAAATTAGCTGGGCATGTGGTACAAGTCTGTAGTCCCAGCTCTTCAGAAGGCTGAGGCAGGGGAATCACTTGAACCTGGGAGGCAGAGGTTGCAGTGAGCCAAGATTTCGCCACTGCACTCCAGCCCAGCAACAGAGCCAGACTCCGTCTCAAACAAAACAAAACAAACACACAAACAAATAAAGAAATGCTCCTTGCCCAGCTTGGAACAATTCTAAGGGGTCATACCATTTCTAGGTTTTCCCTGTGGCATGGGCTGAGTCCTCTGTTGTGACCACACAGCAGTCCATCTTCTTTCTTCCTCTGCCCCATCCCACTTCCTTTCTCGAACCCGAAGGTATTAATCTTAAGAACATGCCCTAATATACTTTCTTCACACTAATCTCTGTCTGAGAACCTGCTTCCTGGGGGTCCCAGTAACATTTCCCAGTCAGACAAAGAAAGACCCAGCTTTTCAGATGTGATGTTTTTCCTCTTTTTTTCGTCTTTAAATATTGAATGCATCTGAAAGCAATAGGCTGTAATAACCCATTTATTCTTCCCTCAAATGAATGTATTTAACGTGTAGTGTTACATCCTTGATACAGACAGAAAACCTAAGGTTGAGGGTAAGTTTCTGATCAATTGTAACAAAGAACCCAGTAAAAACATTCAAATAGCTGTAAAAGGCAACCTCATGGCAAGTCACTAGTTGCTGGTAGTAAGTGCTTGGAAAACTCAAGAGAGTACAGCAATAGTGTGGCCTGGAATATTTGTGAAATTTTAATATCAGATTTAGAGAATTTTGGAATTGGACATAATCTTAGAAATGTTCTAGTCCTAGGCCTCTGTTGAAGATGGAAATGGAATCCCAGACAGACCAAGTGACTTGATCTTTTCAAATCACAAAGCTGAAATAATAACTGGACCTTGAAGGAGCGGGTAAGACTTAGAAATCTATAACCGTACTTATTTTCACTGTGCCACAAGGTGTCAACTCTTGGGGACAATTCTTCATCCATGCAGACCCTCTGGGGTCTGTCCATGTTTGCATGAAGCACAGTGCTCAAGGAATGTAACCTGTGGCCCTGATGCTGCTTTTCACATTGATCTCCGTGGTCGCCATGGCTGATGCTTCCTTGTGTATGACCTTGCCCCCATCTCTCAGTTTTCAATTCCTGGTGCTCTGCTAAAGACACTCTGAAGCCAAAGCCACAAATCGCCTCGTCACATGATCCTGATGTCATCTGAAACATTACATTATAGCTCCTCTCTTCCATGCTCTGTCCTTGCTTTGATATAGTGGGATTTAAATATCTCCAGCAGCTCTGTGATATGGTTGACAAAAGTAGTTATTTCAAGCTGACTTTTCATCAGAAGCTTAGAAGGTGATTCACAATTACAGCGCTGTTCCCTTCTGGCTGCGTTGCAGAGACATTAGACAAAGGCCATGGAGGAGGATCTGTGTGTCTCTTTATTGACCAAGAACCCTGGCCGGTTTTACTGAATGAAATACAATTGGTAAAAAAGCCAGGAAATTCAGCAGGAGGCTTGAAAGAGACTCAACCAGATTTCTATGACGTTAGGTTAGGAGCAATTTGAACTTTTGATTAATGTAACAGTTGGCAATTTGCCATTTGATAGTATACTAGCCTCAGGCTACCAAGGCTAACTCTCAGTGTAGGAGGTATGTAATTTTTCTAATTAAAAAAATCATAAGTTGTCATTATTTATCCTTCACCTTATTTTGAAGTTATAATTTAGAAAGTAAAGCAGCAATTCCTCTAAGATAAAACTAGAGAAAAAAATGATTCCTACAACCCTGTCACGGTAACAAATACAATTTTTATGTATTCCTTTTTAAACTTTTTATATCTTTAGGTGGACGTTAATAGAGATATGCTATTATTTATTTTATAAGGTGCTTATATCTTTTGCTGCTGCAGTCACTCAGAATTAATGTACTTATTCTCTTATTTATGAGACAGGATCTTACTCTGTTGTCAAGGCTATAGTGCAGTGGTACAATCACAGCTCACTCTAACCTCAACCTCCTAGGCTCAAGTGATCCTGCCATCTCAGCCTTCCAAGCAAGTGGGACAATAGGGACTGCAGGCGTGCACACTACACCCAACTATTTATTTATTTATTTTTTTTTTTGTAGAGACAAGGTCCTACTATGTTGCCCAGGCTGGTTTTGAACTCCCAGGCTTAAGTGATCCTCCTCCCTGGACCTTACAAAGTGCTGGGGTAACAAGTGTGATCCTCTGCACAAGGCCCCATTCTTCTATTTTTGAGAATTTAATTTGTTTTTGCTTTTCACAATTATCAATAATGCTGGGATAAACATTTTCATTACGCAACCTTTTCTACATGCTGCGTTAATTTTTTCAGGAACATCCCAGAGGTGTTATTATTAGTTTAAAAGTATGAATGTTGTGGTTCTTGAAAGATATTTAAGCTCCAAAAGAAATACATCAATTTACAACTTGATTTTTACTTTATTAGGTAAAGAACATCTCTCTGGGTATTATAAGACTTGATTGTGGCTGAATAAAGAAGAAAGAACATCTCATTTTTGTTTTTATTTGCATCTCTCATTAATACTACAAAAATTGATCACTATTAAAAATTGTTTTCTTGCAGAAACCTCTATGATCTATACAGATCAGGGTAGTGTAAATCAAGTAATGGTGTGTTGAAAAAGTTGTAGAGAGAAGTTCTTGCAACTTCTATGCAGCATAGTGCTGGTGTTCTGTGACCCAAGGCAGTAGCCATGCCTGCTTTGGACATGGTGATACCAGTACTGGTGAGTGGTAATGGGTCTGGCATTATCATGAGCTGCTATGGGCAACTGTGCCCTTACCACTGAGCTAGGAGACCCTGAGGTGACATGCATGCCTACTGAGAGTGACTTCCAAGGGCAACTGCAGGAGATCTAGAAGTAGGGGGAGGCTGCTTCTCAGTGGATGTAACCAATGAGCCAGAAGATCTTGGTAGTCCTGGAATCCAAAGCCTACATCCCACACTCACATATGGAATGAATATGAGAACTTTGATAGAAGGTGAGCTAAAGCAGTATAGGGTGGCATGAACCAGAAAGATGTTGATTACTACAAACTGGTCTCATTTTTTTACTATGTTGTATCAGTTTTGTTTTATTACGCCAGATCTACAATATCTATTAAAGAAATATTTCTAGAAAGTTTTTATTGACCATTATGACAATTTTTACTTCCAAATAGATATTTTAAGTTATGTGACTGTCATTCCATCTCCAATTTTACATATAGATAAAATGAAGAATGTATATTTTTACCTTTTACCCTGTATTAAAAAGATTATATAGTGTTCTTTTAGTTAGCCTGTTAGCATATTATATACACAGATTTTCTTATATTGAATTAGAATGGTAGACACATCAGTTTATAAATATTTATTGAGAATTTATTCTGTATAAGGCATTAGGTGGATTAGGGAATAGTGAAAAGTAATGTATTTGTATTACCTGGTAATTGAAAATGATCATGTTGATGACATGATTGCAATTAGGGAGATTGCTTCCTTTCATTTTAAAGAAATGTTCTTGCCACATGATCTCTCACTTCTTTCTGTTGTATGTATTTTTCAGTTATTTAACTGTAACTCATTTGAGTAAAATTCTTAATCATCCACTTTGCTTATATAGAAATGGTTATGGTATTCTTAAAGGTTCTCTGTGAGTTTTGATTCTGTTCAAGTTGCTTGAGTTGTGCATCTTAGGAATACTCATCTGAGAATTTCTAATTTTTATGGTGTGTTTCTAAAGCTGGGCTGGCCATTGATCTCCTTTTATTTTAATAACTGCCATCCCTATTAAAATTGTTAAATGGATGGTGTCTAGTGACTAGAAGACTCAGATAGCAAAGCAATTACACAAAGAGAACCACAGCATAATTCAGACTCAGTTTTAACCAATTTATTTAACCAATTTATTTTTCTAGTCTCCTTTTAACTTGTGCACCTAAATTCGTAATGACTAATTAGGGGAAGAGTTTCTCCAATTGCCATTTCTTTTAAAGAAAGAGAGGTTCAAAGTACCCTAAAGCTGGTTAGTGGTCAGGATCAGGAACAATCTGAGATTGACTTCAGTTACTTAGATCTCATTTCAATGATATAGCCCTCCCCAAAATGAAGATTACAGAGGACACCTTATTCAGAAACTGAAATGTATTTACCTGTTGAAACTCAAAATTTTCTTTTATAGGACATCGAAAACATCCACATATCCTTTTATCTATATTATCTGGTATTAAAATCCCCCACAGCAAATTCAACTTAGTATTTTAATTTAGATCATGTAACATACTTGGCACATGAATATTACTTCCTATGAATTAGTAATTAAAATTTTCTTCTAAAATGTATACTATTGTGACTTTTAATATTCTTCCTTCTGAAGAGGGAAAAATGTAAATCAGGAAAGGAACAGTTAAAATGCAGCATTCAGCTAGTGACTGAGAGAGGAATGAAGAGAGAAATGAAAAATGTACTAAGACTTCTATCCCTTAGATTTAATTAAAAGCTGCTCTTTTTGTTTGCCTTTTTGGCATGGCTGCAGATTAATATTTTTTTCATTTTTCTATAAAATTAAAAATGCCAATTGTTGCTTTTTAGTGGATAAAAAAGTTTCAAATCAGTCTCTGAAATAATACTGCAAACCAATAACCAGTCATGTTGAAAAAAATCCCCCCAAAACCCCAAAGCAACCAAAAATAAAAATTCCTAAGAAGCTTTTCATTTGACTTCTCTTAGTTGTTGAGAATATTTCCAGTGACAGTTGACTGATTCTTTCATTTTACAAATATCCAATCATTTATTAGCAAAAAGACTTGCATTAAGTATTTTGGTGTAGTTTTCTTATTCAAGGCTACAGTGAAAATGATGGTTTTCATAATCTTATTCTCATGTCCGTCTATTTCTACGCAATATGAAGCTCATTGTAATTTGATTCAGTCAGTCGTTGTGTTTCTTGTTGTTAAACTTCTGTTGTTGGACCATAATAGGGGTAAGAAACAGAGAAATTAGTAAAACCCAGTAACTGCCATGGAGAAATTCAAGTGCATTGGCAATGTTGGCAATAGACACATTAACATTCCCGCTGTGCTTTAGGTTGGGCAGAGTCATGTAACAAAGGGAATTTTGTTAATAAAAATATATTAGCAGAAACCATAAGCGATTATATGATATATCTAGAAGGATTTTTAGGGATTATCTAGTTCAAATCCCTCATTTTACCAATAAGGGCACTACAACTCAGACCTCACAGTTAGTAGCTAAACTGATAAAGGATTGAAATTTTCATACATCCTAATATTTTATTATAATAAGAGGTACTTGAAAAAAAAGGCGAATTGGACTTCCAAATATATATGTGACCCTCTGTTATTTCTAGGCATTTTGAATTGAAAACAACCTTCTGTGTTCACCGATTGACATGAATTTAAAGTCATTGTTTTAAACTGCTTTTTACTATTATTCAAGTAGGGTGAGACTAACAGATCAGGAGACAATTGCCATTGAAAAGATAGTTGTTATTCACAGTTCTCAAGAGAAGGGGGCACAGAACACCATGCAGGTACACTAGGAGAAGCACCTGGGTAGTGAGGAGGCAGAGGGAGTGGGAGGAAAGCATGAGTCAGAGGCATTATTGTGGTTTCTGCAAGGAAGAATGGATGAGGCAGGGTAAGCAGGTTTAGGATGAGGTTGTTTGAATAATTTCAGTGAGTTTTGGGGTGTGAGGCTGTCCTGAGTTGTTTGGTAACTGGCCCTGTAGTGATCAGGATAGGAGAATATTGGCCTGGAGTTTAAGAGCCAAATAGAAGGGGTGAGGGGGAGTTGTGGGCTTTGGATTGGCGAGTTGGCAAGTGAAAGCTGTGCTCACAGTTAGTCATTTGCTAATCTCTATGAATTGGCTGTCCTTGGAGAGGGAGGGCAGTCTCTGCCCAGTTAGAGAGACCCCAGATACCAGAGCATCAGGGATACAGAAAATAAGAAAATATAGTCAACATAGTCTTCTAACAAGAAACATGCATTATATATTGACTGGGGAAGAGGATTGCCCTTTAATAGAATCAGCTCCAGTTTTCAATATTATGACTACCTATGATAGAGTTTTTAGTTTCTTTGTACTTAAGCTAGGGTATCATTATATAATATTGTCTCGATTTTATTATAATCTTATAGACAAGTTACTAAATATTTCTGGAGCTTCATGTCTTTTGAACTTTGGCAATAGCTTGAGCTCTCCAAATGAAAAATGTTAATATAAACTTTTCAGATACACATATCTCTCTGACTAGGTATTATAGTTCCACACTTAGGAGGATGGATTTGTTAATTGAGTTTGGGAAAAATGACTGAGTGGGAAAAAAAACTAAGTAGACTGCATATTACAATAGATTATATTGGAAAAGTGCACCTACCTGTAAGTTCATGTTTTGAAATTTAGAAGATATTTTGTGATAGATACAAATGCTAGGCAACTTTCAGTTTCAACTTTAAACGTGTTTATAGCTTCCCAGTTTTCTATAATGAGTTTGCATCACTATTATAGTTGGGGAAAAATGGTTTTCCAACAAAATATTTATTGAAACTAAGTCATATCAGGAAAAAGATATAATAACATGTTTTATTATACTTGAAGTAAGGTATTTATGTAGTCTTTTGGGAAAAGGTATTTATGTAGTCTTTTGTTTTTGTTTATATGCCATAAATAAGGATATAATATTTCAAAAAAAATGAAAGGTAGGGTCTTACTTAGCCACCTTTAGTATATTTAACCCAAATGTAGCTAAACTTTGAATTCAGGGATCCTAGAATTCAATTAGCTAAAATTTTGAGAGTAGGAATGTTTGTTGTATGGGGAAAAGATGGATATATTTATGGAAAATATGCCTATTTATTAAATAAGCAGAGTTAGGTTTTGTATTCACTCTCCTATCACTTCCCCCACAAACTCCAACCCAACTTAATCCAACCCAACAAAAACAAAACCACACACACAGTTCTCACCTCCCCAGGCGCCCAGTCCCTCCTGCTGTTCCACACACCCACAAATGTACCCATCCAACTGCACAGTGCTCTAAAACCATCTTCCTCCTTTCCTTCTAAATCAAGGCTTGTGTGGTTCAGCATACTAGTGTAATTTCACACAATGAGAACTTCTCCAGGTAAATCACATTAAGGTATAAAATATGACCAATCTATCTTCTTACCCTCCCAAAGTATCTGACTTCTGAAAAGAAGGTGTGTGTGTCCTAAATAAAACTGCAATGGAGGGCAGGGGTGAGGTGTGTATCTTCATCAGTGTGACAATGTAAAGTGTATATGGGCTGATACAATTTTTAAGCAGAGAACTATCCAGTAGGCATAGAAACTTATAAACAGTTCCTTCTCTAACACCCCCTCATACAATAACTTGCACATTAATTGTTAAAGGCTCTGAGAAATTCTGCAGTAAAGAAGTCAGCCTAACCATGCTTCATTCAAGTCCCCATTACGATTTCTATTTTTGATAATGTCTTCTCTTTTTCTAATTCTAAATATACATATTTTCTAAGAAAGCCAAGCTTTTCCATAATAGTTGATATGGAACAGGGTATTCTCAAGGAGGGGCAAAGAGAAAGGGTGACAGCTGCCATTTTTCTGGGTGGGTGCTTTGTAAATGGAATAGTGCCATGAAGTTATAGGAACAATAAGCCTAACACATATCTAAGGACTGTGTCCTATGAAGATTATATTAACCAGTGCCAGTATGGATACAGGGAGAAGGACGAGACATCTCAATGTCTAAATCAAAGTATAAGGAGTTGGTTATTTTAGATAACAACAAAATGCAAAATACATATCTTCCAGGATTGCTAGAGATAACCTACAGACAGCTGAGTTACCGTCAAGTTGTCTTTGTCTCTGTGAAGCCATGCTTCTGGAATTCAGTGGTGTCAAAAAATTCTGCTAGGAAAGGTGTCCTCTACAGGTGCTGTTTCTGTCCCTCATCAGGGTCGCTAGTTACCTGTTGCTGGTTGCTGTGAACTAGATGACTCTTGAAGTGACAGCTAGAATCTGTCTTTCTCTTGAAGACAGTAAGCTTGAAAACTGGGTCTCTGATCATTTATGTGTGGGCTTCAATTTGCTATGAAGATACGAAAATCGCCAAAAAGAATCATGCCTCTGTAATTTTCATTTGCTTAATTCATATGATTGTGAAGAAATTAAAGTGCTTTTTTTTTTAAGTATAAAGGATACCAGTGTTCTTGGCTTAGACCTGCTACTTAAAGTGGAAAATATACATACACACACACATATGTTTGTGCAATGATTTATTAAGCTGAGAATCATTATATTTCCTCTATTCTCAATACTGATGCTTTACCTTTTGCTGGTGTCTTTATAAACTTCCTATTATGAAGAAACAAATAACAAGAACAAGAAAAATACAAAAAAAAAAAAAAAGCCCAACCCACTTTTGCATTCTCAAACATAAGATTTCTACCTAATTTAAAATTTCTGCCAATAATTTCACCAGGAGAATGTGCCAAATAAGTGAATATTTTTAGTTCTACGAGCTAAACAGCAGATACAGATCTGTGATTGAAGATAAACAATCTGTCAGCTAAATATTTAAAAATAACGAATATAGTTTCCTCCTAATACACAGTATTAAATTGATTTTGAAGCTCAGATTGATTTTATTAGTAAGTTCATGTTTTTTCCCCCCTCTGGTGGATAGTTTGTTTAAAAGAATATTAACCTTTTCAACTAGCAACTAAATTTTGTGGAGGCAAATGCCTGCCTTTTGAGGCATCCTCCTGACAGGTGATGTACAATAGCTGATTTTGGTGCCAGTCTCTGGCTCTCTTCATATGTATCACGGTTCTTGTCAAAGGAACTCATTTTATTATTATTTTTTATTTTTTGAGACAGAGTCTCACTCTATCATCCCGTCTGCAGTGCAGTGCTCTATCTTGGCTAACTGCAATCTCCGCCTCCCAGGTTCAAACGATTTTCCTGCCTCAGCCTCCTGAGTAGCTGGGACTACAGGTGTCTGCCACCATACCTGGCTAATTTTTGTGCTTTAGGTAGAGATGGGGTTTCACCATCTTGGCCAGGCTGGTCTCGAACTCCTGACCTCAAGTGATCCACCCACCTTGGTCCCCCAAAGTGCTGGGATTACAGGTGTGAGCCACCGTGCCCAGTGAGCCCGGTGAACCCCATTTTAAAAGGGAGTCATTTATAACTCCAAACTGTATTAATTCTTTTTTCTCATCATCATTTTCTATATGAAGAGGAAAGATCTTTAAAACGATTCCTTAATCAGGCACAGCATTCTAAAATCCTAAATAATGTTGCCATGAATTGATACTGTATTCCAGTGAGTCACCCGACACTTTTAAATATTTGTTTGACAAACTGGGTCATTGTTTAAATACTACGATTCAGTTATCTCTAAAAAATATTAAGATAAAACAGCTTTTCTTATCCAGGTTTGTTTAATAAGAATCATTTAAATTGCAAAAGAGCTATCCTCAAGAGATTCTTGCCAGTTCTATCTTAATGAGAGGCAAAACAATATAAAAGAAAACTGGAAAAATTTTTGAGAAGTTTCCTGCAGAATCGTAAAGGTATAAAAAGTTGTGTAAATCATATTTTTTTCCATCTTTTTTCTTCAAAGCCAGCTTCAGCTTTTTAATTCACTTTTTAATTCACTTTAAAAATACCTGTTAAGCTCTCTGTCATGGAGATTTAAAGCACCTATTACTGGGATCTTCAGCCTCAAGAAACTTATAACTTGGTATTTTGTTTAACCATGATTGTATTATGTGTGTGTGTGTGTGCACGTGCCTAGCTTCACAAATTCTTACTTTGAAAGTGAAAAATTCTCACCTTGAAGTTGATCCCATTATCTAGTCTAGATTATGGCCTGGTCATTTGACTTGACCTTTATTATTTATTATTATTATTATTAATTATTTTTTATTATTTTTATTATTTATTATTTATTATTTATTTATTATTTTTTATTATTTTTTATTATTTATTTTTTATTATTTTTTATTATGTGTATAATAAATTATTATGTGTATAATAAATTTATATTTATTTATTATTTTTATTTATTATTTTTTTATTTATTATTTTTATTATGTGTATAATAAATTAAAATTTATTATTTTTATTATTTATTATTATTTATTATTTTATTATTATTATTATTTGAGATGGAGTCTTGTTCTGTCACCCAGGCTGGCATGCAGTGACATGATCTCAGCTCCCTGCAACCTCTGCCTCCTAGGTTCAGGCGATTCTCCTGCTTCAGCCTCCTGAGTAGCTGGGATTACAGGCGCACACCACCAAGCCAGATTAATTTTTGTATATTTTGTAGAGACAGGATTTTACCATGTTGGTTAGGCTGGTCTCGAACCCCTGACCTCGTGATCTGCCCACCTCGGCCTCCCAAAGTGCTGGGATTACAGATGACCTTTGTGATTTATAGTACATCTCTGTGGTCCTTAGGTTAGGAGATGATGCTGCAATATGGGAATTCCCATTCGCATTTTGTATCATGTGTTCATTTTACACTCAGTTTATGTAAAGCATTTGTGAATTCTGCTGTTTGTGGGCTGACCTTTGTTTGCAGCTCTGACATTCATGTTCAACATCTGCTTAAAACTGCTATGCCCAAAAAGGGCAGGTGGCTAGGGTTAAGAATCTAGACTATGCAGTTCCATACCTGCATAAGATACCCGGACTCCAGCACCAAATCTTTAGTACTCTAGGTATGTGGCCTTAGGCATGTGATTTAATGTCTCTTTATCTAAGACTCCTTATCAGCAAAACGGAAGTAATAATATGGTAAAGCTCCTTTATTAAACAATAAGTTTTGTCTAAAAAATTAGACTGAGTAAAATGCAATGGCCTGTTTTTGCGAGGTTAATGAAATGAGAATGAGGATTGGTGCAGAATGCGTCCCTGGAACAGCAGCAGGGGGCCTCTTTTTCCTTTGGGCTTGTCATCATTCTCAGTTCCTGGGTGCGTGTTCTCTCATTTGCCCATATCAAGAATATAATCAGAAGTGTATAGTTCTTTGCTGAGAACTTGGGAGCTGTTCATAGCCTGTTGAATTAACTGCTTCTCAGAGGAGCAGAAATATATTTTACCACCAGCCTCCGGGTCACCTTTTGGATCCTCAAGCATGGCTGCATGAAATAGACTGAATAAGGGGTAATCAAGAGTGACTTTCTTTTTATACGTCACTGACTATTTCTTCTCATTCTGTCTTTTCAGTGAGAAATTACAGGCTTTGGTGCTTTAATTATTATGTCTATTAGAATAATCTAGCCTTCAATGCATAGCAGTTTAAAGCTTCTTTCTTATTCATCATATTTAGTTTTTTATTTCTTAAATTATTTTTCTAAAAGAATCAGGTCTATTGTAGCAGGCATTCTGTATTGAAAACATTCCAGAGTTAAGCTAAATTCTTAAAATGTTAGTAACAAAAAAAAATGATAATGTTATTAGTAATCATGTTTATAATCACATATAATCAATAATATAATGCTAATATTATTAGTAATATTGTGATTACTAATAGCAGTCTGTAACCTAATAGTGAATCATAATGGTAATCATAATAATGTGAAAACTATAATTTAATGCCTATAATATTCCTAGCACTTAACATATTTATTGTTTTGTTTGCTAGTCTTCCAAATACTTTCATAGACATTAGTATATTTTACTGAACAAACTAACTTTCAGAAAGTTGCATCAATATGTTAATTTGTACAAGTATAGTTGACACCAAAAGTCAAATTTTTCCTATTATACATGCTTGATGGCTTACCCATAAATTTTAACTTTCTTATTTCTTCACGAGGCTGATATGATGTCCTAGCAAATATTTATTTTAAAAAATGATCAATTATTTGTTTATCTGGTTTCAAGTCTTCCAGATATGGGTCAGGTAGTATCATGTCCATATATAATGTTTTTCCTAATGTGATTTACAGAAATACATTTATAGATTACTGAAGATTTTGTTAGTTTGCTTTGCTCAGATGCAAGATTGTAACTAAACAGCTGTAATGTTACAGAAGAGTCACTTTAAGTCAAAGGAAGGGCAGCACATTGGCATTATTCTAGAACATGTTTTCATCAAACCAGGATTTTTTTTTGGATCTTGCCCAGTAGGAATTGGGTTCAATTTTAGAATTAATGTTAATCCAATAAAAATAACTTTTCTTTTTCAGTGAAAATAAACCACTTTCTTGGGAGATTTTATACAATCTTTTCCAATAGGGCTGGAGCCTTCTTCCCCCACTCCTATTTCCTGCCTTTGCTGTGAAAGCTCTGTGAAAAATAAGCACAGATGAGAGGACACAATGACATCTGCCTTCCTGCTTGTGGTTCCATAAGTGATACTTCTGTGGGATGCAGTTGTACTGATATTGGTGGGAAGGGGAATCCATTTTTCATTATTGAAAATAGCTTTCTTTCCTTTGAAAATGACAATTGTGCGTCAGAGGAAAGTGGGAGCTTGGAATGAAGAAAGTGTCAGGATAAATTTAGCTTTTGTCTTTCTTCCGATCTCAATTTGGATATTGTTTGCAAGATGAGCCCTGTTCAACCCTTAGGATCAAGAAGATTTTGAAAGGGGTGGGAAACAGCACAGGTGCACCAGACAGTGAACAATCAGATACAATCCAATCAATGTCTAGTTTTGTCTGTCCTTGCAGGAGGGCCTTTTGTTCCCTCTCTCCTCTGTCCCTATTTTTTTGGTCATGCTGTGTGATAAATAATAAGATCAAGAGACTGGACACCAAGAGTCTGGCCTCTGTTCAGCCTGATAAATTATTGTTCTAAGTGTACTATTTCTTGCCTTCCTGCTGTTTACAAAAGTATTTTTCCATTTTGGCAGTTATAGAAAGAAAACAAAAATATAATCTGTTCACAGTTTAACAGAGTGTGTATATATGTACATGCAGGTACATAGATACACATGTATATATATGTACATATATGTATGTATATATATGTAGGTGTAAAAGCATACATACAGACATTCGTGTGTATTTGTACACACACAAACTTGAATTACTGATACTTGTGCAGAGAATTTGAATATTTAGTGACAAATTCTTAGGACTTTGAAGCATAGATCAAATGCTTAATCATCTGTAAACCATTGACTAGAGAAAGTTTAGTGCAAGTAAGGTGTATATATATATATAAAATATGTATATACATACATAAATACACACACATATATAATACATGTATACGTGTATAAATACATACACATATAAAATATATACATATATGTAATATATATATATATATTTTTTTAAGATGAAGTCTTGCTCTGTCGCCCAGGCTAGAGTACAGTGGTGTGATCTCAGCTCACTGCAACCTCTACCTCCCGGGTTCAAGCAATTCTCCTGCCTCAGCCTCCCAAGAGCTGGGATTACAGGCACCTGCCACCACACACAGCTAATTTTTGTATTTTTAGTAGAGGCGGGGTTTCACCATCTTGGCCAGGCTGGTCTCGAACTCCTGACCTTGTGATCCACCCGCCTTGGCCTCCCAAAGTGCTAGGATTGTACAGGCATGAGCCACTGCACCTGGCCATATATATATATATATATATATATATATATATATATATAAAGATGGAGTCTTACTCTGTCCTCCAGGCTGGAGTGCAATGATGCAATTTTGGCTCACTGCAGCCTCTACCTCCCAGGTTCAAGCTATTCTCCCACCTCAGCCTCCCAAGTAATCAATATATGTGTTTTAATACTCTGAATTTCATTTTAATTTTCCTTAGTCTTATTAAGAAGGTGGAAAATAATGGTAATGTTGACTTTAGAGGTTAGAGAATAATGTGTATTTGTGTAAGTAAAATTGGGGGTGAAGATAGACATGTGGTTGAATGATAGATTGATGGCTAGTGTTAGCAACTGTCAACTTTTTATACAACCTAGTGTCACAAAATTCATAGGATTGTCACAGACCTGGAAAAAATAGGGGCTTTATACTTCTAGCCTGTTATCATTTCAGTGGCAACTCCAGAGATAGGGGTTCTATAAATTATTTTAACAATTTTATTTTTGTGTATATTCTATGGAAATAGCTATAACACTGAGGACCCTGTCAGTCTAAAAAGAGTAGATCTGGTTAATAACTATTAACTTAGAGGTTTTCATTAGAATCTCTTTTAGTGAACAGCAATCTTGAATTTTAAAAAATACATCTTGAGCATGGTGTCAGCAAGATGGCTGACAAGAGGTGCGTAATGCTTATCCCCTCTCCCAATACAAAGGGATCAAATAATAGCGAACCACATTTCAACTAGAGTATTTGAATGAGAGTGCTGGAGTAAAGCAGATGAGTGGTAGAGATCCTGTAAAGGATAGTGACTCAGAATGGATGCACAGAAAAGGGAATGAAATACCCTGACTTTGCCTCCTGGTCTCCCCAACCTGGATCAGCTCAGAATCGGAAGGAACTCTCCCTGCGGGGAAAAGATAAGAAACTCCCAGCACCCACTTCCCTCATCCCCAGTTGAAGTCATGAATACCTACAGTCTTTGCTGCTGGAGAAACCTACAGTCCTTCCAAGCTCTGAGCCCAGTATAGGGAGTTTCCAGGGGTTCACATGACTGCATTACTCCAAAGAAGGAACACACATTTTGCTTCTCTGCTCAAGCTGCTGCTATATGGTGCCATCTTGAGACTGGAGACACTGCAAGAGTATGTCCTGCTCTGGAATCAAGTAGCCACTGCATCTCCCTACCCCTGAGACTCTGCCAACACTATACTGTGCTCACACATGACAGTGCACCATTCCCCAGCCAAGCAGTTACAGCTCCCTACCCCCTTGGAAAAAACTGCCTATAAGGCACTCCATCTTCATCCCAGTGGCTGAGGTGCCCAATCCTGGCTACTCAGAGCATAGGCCCAGTGGAACTGCTATAACCTTGATGTATAAGTCCTCAAGGCATACTGCCTCTGCATGGAATAGGTGGTCTTATCCAGTGGGAACGTCATGCCCAACCCAGTGAAGGAGCAGCCCTGGTGCACCTGTAGCTCGCAGACCAGCCTGGTGCACCTGTCCACAGTAATGAGGCTATGCTCAAGTAGCCACACAAACTTCTGAACATTAGGTCACTTAGGCTGTCACTGGCATTGCTGACATTGGCTACAGCTGTAATAACTACAGAGACTACACTATTGCGCCCATGTGGAACCAAAGCCAATGCACCCTACCTAACCAACACCCTAGGACACATCTGCAGGTGAAAATCTTTCCACAGAAAGTGACTCTGTAAAATTAAAAGAAGCAATCATTCTGCTAGAGACACAGATGTCAATGTAGGAATACAAGAAACATAAAAAGGCAAGGAGACATGATACCACCAAATAAATACAATACCTCTCCAGTAACTAACCCCCATGGAAATTTACAAATTGTCTAAAATGGAATTCAAAATAATGATCTTAAGGAAATTTAGTGATATACAAGTGAATACACATATATTATTCAATGAAATTAGGGAAGCAATTAATTATCTGAATGAGAAATTTAACAAAGAGAAGTGATAAAAACAAAACAAACAGAAATGTTGAAGCTGAAGATTTCATTCAATAAGATAAGAAGTACAATTGAGAGCCTCAACAGACTAGATAAAGCAGAAGAAAGAATGTCTGAACTTAAAGATAAGTAGTTTGAAATAACCCAGTCAGAGGGGAGCAAAAAAGGAAAAAAAGAATGGAAAGAGCAAAGAAAGCCTACAAGACTTATGAGAGACTAGTAAGTGAACAAACATTAATGTTCTGGACATTTCAGAAAGAAATGAGATTGAGAACAGACAGAATGTTTATTTTAAAAAATAGCTAAAATCTTCTCAAGTTTTGGGAGAGATATAGGTGTTCAGGCCCATGAAGCTCTAAGAGCCTCAATTAGATTCAATCCAAAGAAGTCCTCTTCAAGGAACATTATAATTAAACTATCAAAAGTCAAAGACAGCAAGAGAAAAGTGTCCAGTCACATAATTCCCTTATATGTGATAAGGGAATCCCAATTAGACTACCAACAATTCTTTTTTTCAGCAGAAAACTTGCAGGACAGTAGAGGATGGGATGATACATTCAAAGTGTTGAAAAATAAAAGAGAACTGTCAATCAAGAATAGCATACTCAGCAAGGCTATCCTTCAGAAATGAAGAAGACATAAAGTATTTTCTAGACAAGCAAAAGCTGAGGGAATTAATCACCACTAGACCACCCATACAAGAAATGCTTAAGAAAATGCTTCAACTGGAAGCAAAAGGATACTAATTATGACCATGAAGTCATATGAAAGTAAAACTCACAGGTAAAAGTGAGATTTCAAAGGTGAGTTTCACAATCAAATTTGGAGTACTTTATTACTGTAATGGTGGCATATAATGTTTCAAATCACTAGTATGAAGAATAAAAGTCAAAATGGCCAATAATTATCATAGCTACAATAAATTGTTAAGAAATACACCATGTAATGGTGGTGAAAGGATCAATGCAACAAGAAGAGCTAACGATCCTAAATATATACACACCCAATACAGGAACACCCAGATACATAAGGCAGGTTCTTAATGACTTACAAAGAGACTTAGACTTCCACACGATAATAGTGGGAGACTTTAACATTATACTGTCAATATTAGACAGATCAACAAGATAGAAAATTAACAAGGATATCCAGGACTTGAACTCAGACCTGGAACAAGTAAACTTAACAAATATTTACAGAACTCTCCACCCCAAACCCACAAAACATACTTTTTTCTCAGTATCACATTACACCTATTTTTAAAGTGACCACATAATTGGAAGTAAATCACTCCTCAGCAATTGCATAGCATTTCACAGGTTTAAATAAAATATTG
>CAUYLG010034256.1:0-33994 GCA_963573385.1 Cacajao melanocephalus
AGCAAAACAGCTGCGCTGGCCAAAAGAGTCGTGCTGGTGACCCGTGTGGCTCCTTCGCTGGGTATCTCCCAGTTTATGGGCAACAGAAATTCGTCTCAAATTGCGGCGTCCACTCGCTCTCTGCGCTTTCACTGGGAGCTACTATCCTGAGCTGTTGCTAGTCGGCCATCTTGGATCTCTCTCTACTCTCTTATCTTAATGGATTTGGCCACAGAGTGGTAGAGGTGTCTTTTATTTATTTATTTATTTAAAAAAACTAAAAAAAAAAAAAAAAAGGAAGTGTTTTTGTTTGCAGGCTTCTGGGATGTCTGAATCTCCTCACCTGGTAGATGTGGCCTCACCAGGGCCCCCTTCCCACACTGGACAGGCACCAGGAGAGCCTGACCACGGCCCTGCTCTCCCCACAGCACTGGCCCGTGCAGCCCTAGCTGCCTGGGCTGTTCTTCATTTTATGTTTCCAGGCTTGGTGTGTGCCTTCTGTCTCAAAGGGCTCTAGCTGCATGGAGGCTTCCAGCCTTGCCTCTCACTGCTAGCTCAGCAATGGGACTCATCTGAGGGGACCCTCACAAGCTGCTGCTTCCATGCGTCTCACTGCTTGGGGGGCTCATCTGTCCAGGTCTGGGGGGGCACTTTCTCCCAGGCCAGTTGAGGATGGAGAATAACTGCTGCTCCAGTATGACAGGTAGAAGGACTGCAGTGTCTGAAACAACCATATGTGCTCAATGTTGTGCTGCTTTTCCTCTTTCCTTCCAATAAAATCATCTTCCATAATAAGCATTTAAATATAAAGAGGCCCACAAAAGGTCTTTTATCAATCATTATGAAACAAACTAAATATTTTTCTGCCTTTTTTCCTGTCTCACTCTGAGAAGGGAAGCTTTAAGATCCAGTTCACTCTTCTTATTTCAAAAGCAAGCGACCTGAGGGACAGGGAGGTGAAGTGACACTGAGGCCACACAGCTGGCTGGAGGTGAGACTGGCACCAGTGCCGAGGTCCCCTCCCTCCCTTCCCTCACTGCTCGCTCCCGTCAGTGTGTCCTCCACCTCTCTGCCTGCCTGGTGCTGTTTCGTGGAGCCAGTTTCCAGAGCCTCCACCCCACTTTCTTCTTAGCCTGGCTCTTCTGAGGCACCTGGCTTTGATCATTATCTGCAGGTATAATCCTTAAATCCAAGTTTTTCTTTGGTTGGCTAACCTTTCCCTGCTTCTCCCCCTGCCTCTATTTTTGTACAACCAAATGCTTCCAGACCATCTCATAACCATCACAGTTCCACCATTCTCCAAGGGCACGGCAGTCCGCCTTGGTGCGAACTTCACTTATTCCTTGATCTGGCTTCGGGCTGTCATAAGTGATTCCTGAGAGCTCATTTCCCTTGGAATCCTGCACCAATGCTGTGGCCCATGGTCTGATTTATGGAGCAGTTACTGCATGCCAGGCTGGGCTGTGTGTGATAAAGATACCACAACACAGTCTCTGCTCTCAAGAACTGCAGTGTGGTGGGGACCTAGTCAGAACCTCCCACTAGGACTATTATTATGCAGATTCACAGGTGCCAGGCTGCCCGCTGGACCTGACTGACTATCCCTGCTGTCCCTGTGCTGCCTCCTCTCTGGCCCAGTACCTGACATACACCAGACAGGGCCTCCATGTTGCCAGCTGAAACCTAAGTAAGTTTGTTTCCATTATTTCTATTTCCAAGCAGGCTTTCTTTGTGGGCATCCATTCCCAGCTGCTGGGACATGAAGCCGGCTCATGGAGGGCCAGGTTCTCTCCCACACAGAAGTGCAGTCTGAAGGCTGGAACTGACGTTTTCTGCAGACCAGGAGCTTTTGTAGGGAGGGGCCTGCCTCTCCACTTGCTCTCTCTGCGCTCTGCCACTGGGACGTCTGCTTCATGCTGCTGCTGGCCCACTGGGAGTTCTGGCCCTGGGAGCCGGAACGTGATTGCTTTGAGTTGCTTCTGGGCTGAGACGATGGTCCTCTGGAGGATGCTGCAGGGGAGGTCCTCGGGGAGCCAGAGTGGAATCAGACCTGGGGCAGGGTGCCTGGGAAATAATTATCACCACGCCAGGAAGGAGCATTTGGTTTGTGTTTTTTTTGGAGAGTCTGTTTCCCTGTTGTTGTTTTTTTCCACTAGAGCCACATGTTGCTATGGGAACGAGGATGGCATGGGAGCCCAGACCCACTCACTAGCCTTGACAGAAGCCCGTAAATAAATTCTGCCTCATTCCAGGCCTTGAGCTGAGTGGTCCTGGAGGGCAGCTCAAGCAGCCACTTGCAGACTTTCTGTCCTGCTGTCAGCTCGCGCAGACGCCCCTCCAACACGCTTACGGGCTGATCACTTTCCCTGGCATAAGAAGCAGTGAGCGTGCAGAGTGGTGTCTGCCACCTTCCACCCTCCCAAGCCCTTTAAGATAGATATAAACTCATTCATGGCTCCCAAACTCCAAGGGCCAGGATCATTCGGTCCATTTTACAGATCAGAACTCATCCTTCTCCTTCAGGGCTGGCTGCTGTTTTCATTCACTGATGGCTCTGCCATCAATCAATCAGGTACAGCCGTTTGAAATGTCACCGAGAGTTAAGGGGCTTTTTATGGGGATTAATTTCTATCAATCAGGTGGTGAAGCTGCCATCCCCTTAAGGAAGGGTCCTTTCTCAGTTTCTCCCCAAGATCTAGCACAAACTGGTGTACACAGCATGCCAAGAGGAGCCACCTGCTTATCATGCCTGACTCAGTTCTGGGCCAGGGTGCAGCTGGGTTCATTTTGCACATTGCCATCTATTATACCTTTCTGGGAGACGCAGCGGCCTGGGTGTTACAATCATCAGACTGCCTGGATTCACATTCTGATTCTGCCACTCAAGACTGTGGTGATCTCGTACAAATTAGTTAACGTCTCTTGGCCTCAGTTGCCTCTTTGCTTAAAACCAAACTCTTTACTACAAAAACCGTATGCTAAAAGGCATAGTTTTCCCATAGAAATGCCATGTGGGGCAAGAACCAGCGGTGCCTCCCCCACACTGAGGAAACCCCAATTCTGGCTCAGATAAGATTCATCCACTTGTTTCCTTTTTCTTAGCAGTTTTACCACTTGTATATGCATGCATGTTATAGTGAAGCTTTGCCTGCTTTTGAACTTTCCATAAATGCAATCCTAGTATATGGTGTTCTTTGGTGTCTGGCACTTTTCCTCCAACATGCTGTGATATTCATCCACCTACAGTCCCTGCAGCCCACTGTATGAGATACTACACTTTGCTTATCTATCTATCTATCTCTGTGGATGGACGCTCGTGGTGTCCCGTTGGGTCCAGGATGAACAGGGCTGCAGTGAGAGCATCCTCACTCTTGCATCCTAAACTGGTACAAGAGCTTCATCGGAGAATATACATAGGCGTGTAAGTGAATGCTCAGCCATAGGGTGAATGTGTACACATGGTCCTTTAGAACAAAACACCAAACTCTTCTCTAGAGTGACAGGGTCAGTCCATCCGCCCACAGCACTGGAAAACTGCCCCCTGCTCCACAGTTTTGCCAACACTTTTAGTATTGAGTTTCCTCATTTTTAAAATGAAGGTGACAGTGTAACCTACTTCACATATGAAGATTAAATAATGTAATAAATATAAAGGGCTGGAAGAGAACCTGGCGCACAGTAAGTAAGTGCTCAGCAAATACTAGCTACTATTATTGTAATTAATAATAATGATTATTATTGTAAGGATCCTAACCTAGGAGATGCTGAGATATCTGGTGCGTATATTTTCCCATTTATAAATGTTTCTGGCTTAAGAAAATCCTCCATCTGACTATAGAAACTCTGTCTTGGACTGCCACGGCTTCTCAATAATGAAAAGTTGGTTTACTACATCTTTTCCTTCATAGCTTTCTTTGACTGACTGGAAGATGGGGAGAGGGGTATACAGATCAGACCACTCACCCATTCATTCGGCTAACAGGTCCTCTATGCTTACACGTGCCAGGCACCATGCTAGGTGCCAGGGATACAAAGATGAATATGACATAGCCTCCCTCCTCACTATATACATTCAGTAAGTAAGTAAAATGGAACGCTCAGAGCTGCCTAAAGCTTGTCAATACCATCCTGTTTCTGTTACTGACTTGGCAAAAACTTTCATGTAGATTCTTGTGAGCAGAAACCCTGTCTTTCTGTAATACGTTGCAGAGAGTTTGCTTTTCCTACAGTCCTTTTTAACCCTCAAGCCTGCTTGTGGGCCCCTGAGCTCCATGCCTACTGAAAAAATCACTCCAGAACTTTCGAACCTAGGTTTTCATAAAAGCCATAAAAAGAAACAGGCATACCTTCTATTTCTTGAACACCACTGACTGATTTTCATGGGTGCATAGACTTGATCTCATTTACTCCCAGCTGTGTTTCTTTAAGGATGTAGGTACGTGCCTTTGTTATTTGCTAAGATAATAAAATGAAATGGAAGGGCCGCTGGGAGACCCCGCACATCAGAACCAATGTGGTTCTGAGCACAGTTGTTGGGGCTGAAACTAAACATTCCATCGACATTTGTAATGCCATTGACAAGGTCCAGTTTATCTTTCTTAGACATGAGAGGCTTAGAAGAGGAGCACGTCTGTCTCCCCAGCGGCTCGATTAGCACTGAAGGCAGATGGGCACCCACACAGGAATGACCATGAGCTTGCTAAGCTGGCAACTGAGACCACCATAAAGTGACTGAGGACTGGGGAGAACCAGAGGAATGGAAACAATGAAGCGGAAGGCGGATGTGCTGAAAGACAAACCGACATGTCTGCCATCTAGTGCTGAGCATGGGAGGAAGACAAAGGATTGGGGGAAAGCATTCGAGGGTAAAGAAGAGACACGTGTGAGCACCGGGCCAAGCACAGGGGAGCTTACAGAGCCAGGCGAGCAGGGAGCAGAGGACGCAGAAACACACTGGTGGGAGTGAAAGCAGAGGGCTCTGATGAGTTAAGATAAATGATAAGGATGATGCGGAGTACACAAGGAACAGGGGTCACAGAAGGAAGTGGTGGAGTCTTTAAGAGGTAAGCATTGGGGGAATTTATTGATAGTAGTCGTAAACGTAGCTAAAAAATTAAATGAATTTGTTGCTGTGGTGCTCACAAAGGAAGATGAGAGACAGATGCCGGTAGCGGACGTACACTTCCCAGAGGAGAGGGATGAAATGCTGCAGGAAGTCAGAAGCGTGCCAGAGCAGGTGATCAAGAAATCTAAACCCACAGACTGCCGAGGCGGCGGTTGCCTGAGAGCTGGACGGATGGGAGGGAAGTGGGGAAAATTAACATGCAGCAGACGGAGGCTGAGCCTTTGGATGCAGGAAGGCCTGGCTGACTGGAGCAAGACAGACACACACCTACAGCGGGCAAGAAATCCCAGTCCGCCTTAGCTCAGACAGCTCAGCCTGGGGGCCTGCTTCCACGCACCACCTGCTGTCCGCCTTTTCCTATTCCAGCAGCAGCCAGAGTGTTTGGAGGTCAGGGCAGTTTCCATGGTCACTGTCGCAGAGCTAACAACTCGCTGGGTTCTTGGCCCCAAGAATGACTTCAGGTCTCTCTAAACAGCTGGCTGCTCTGCAAGCTGCTACTTATTCACTGTCCAGGACACTTCCCACCTTTTGCCAAACTGCCCAGCCAGGGTCTCCTCTTGAATACTCTCCCACAGGAGCCTCCATGCTGCGCTTCCCCACCAGCCCCTGCTCTGCCTGTTCTGCCCCTGCTCTGCTCTGGATGGGGAAGCACCTGCAGAAGATGGGCCTACCTGGGCCATTTGGCAAAGGGTTTGTTCACCCAGATTTCCCTTTATTGTACACAGACAGAATTACCTCTCCATGCCATAGACCAATTCCACTGATACTTTCTGAAGTGAGTACAAAGTATCTGGGTTCACAAACACTGCGAAGCTGAAGGGAAACAGTGTTTCTCTTGCTCTGACTTGAAGGCCACTGTTACAGACTGATGCTTGTGTCCCTCCCAAATTACTCTGTGGAAGCCCTAACCCCTAATGGAATGGGATTACAAGTGGGGCCTCTGGGAAGTGATTAAGATCAGCTGAGGTCATGAGGGTGGAGCCCCCATGACGGTACTGGTGTCCTTACAGGAAAAGCGCTGACCGAACACTCGTGCCTGCTCTCTCTCTTTCTCTCGTGGGAGTGCACACACCTAAGAAGGCCATGTGAGGACACAACCCAGAAGACGGCCCTCACCAAGATCCAGCTTGCGGGCACCCTGATCTCAGAGTCCCAGACTGTGAGAATCAATGTGTGACTTTAGTCAATGGAATAGCCAGCTGAGACAGCTGCTGATACTATTTGCAAACAAGCAGGGACAGACTGAGGAAACCCTACATCCTCTGCCCTCCCGGCCACCCTCCATAGCGAGAGAGGTGACCTGACCCCTTTTTCTCTACAGTTCTGGAGTTCTGGCTCCCATGGGACCGGGAATCAGGGTAGTGCTGCACTCGAATCTCCAGCCTGCTTTCCCACGCTGCGGCCCTCCCCAGCTCCACAAAGTGCTCCTGTCCCTGCGATCATGTTCTCCTCTAGAGCTGTTTCTCCCAGGAATCCTGCCTGACCAAGCCAAGCCATTCTCCTTCCCTGATGTGACCCCTGTCCCTCACACCTCTGAACTTTGCCATACTGGCTTACACACATTTCCACTGTTTTCTAAGATAGCCGTTACGACTTTTATCAAATAATGTCCCAGAACCCAGTATGCTGTAGTAAAGAACATTCTCTGGGGGTTTGCTATATTCTTGATGCCCAGTAAAGTTCAACTTTATTGTACATTTTTTGTTTTTTGAGTCAAGGTCTCATTCTGTTACCCAGGCTGAAGTGCAATGCTGTAATCATAGCTCACTCCAGCCTTGAACTCCTGGGCTCAAGTGATCCTCCTGCCTCGGCCTCCTGGGTAGCTGGGACTACAGGTGCATGCCACAATGCTTACTAATTGGTTTTCTTTCTTTTTTCGAGACAGTCTTGTTCTGTTGCCCAGATTGGTATGTAGTGGCACAATCTCAACTCAATGCAACCTCTACCTCCTGGGTTCAAGTGATCCTCCTGCCTCAGCCTCCCATGTAGCTGAGATTGGAGGCATGCACAACCATGCCTGGCTAATTTTTGTATGTTTAGCAGATACGGGGTTTTACCATGGAACTTCTTCTAATCTCAAGTGATCCACCTGCCTTGGCCTTCCAAAGAGCTGGGATTAAAGGCATGAACCACCATGCCTGGCCTTTTTTTTTTTTTTTTTTAAAGTAGAGACAAGGTCTCACTATGTTTCCCAGGTTGGTCCTGAACTCCTGAGCTCAAGCAAACCACTGGCCTCACCCACCCAAAGTGTTGGGATTACAGGAGTGAGCCAATGTGCCTGGCTTATGTGCCTTTTTGTGTACTCTGAGAATGAGCTCCTGTTCATTATTTATTTTATGACTTAAGATGTTTCCTGGTCCAGTGCAGTAGCTCACGCCTGTAATCCCAGCACTTTGCGAGGCTGAGGGGGGTGGATCACCTGAGGTCAGGAGTTTGAGACCAGCCTGGCCAACATGGTAAAACCTGTCTCTACTAAAAATAAAAAAATAAATAAAAAATCAGCTGAGTGTGGTGGTGGGTGTCTGTAGTTCCAGCTACTTAGGAGGCTGAGGCAGGAGAATCACTTGAACACAGCGGGTGGAGGTTGCCGTGAGCTGAGATTGCGCCACTACATTCCAGCCTGGGTGATGGAGTGAGACCTTGTCTAAAAAAAAAAAAAGGCTGGGCATGGTGGCTCATGTCTGTAATTCTAGCACTTTAGGAGGCCAAGGCGGACAGATCATCTGCGGTCAGGAGTTCCAGACCAGCCTGACCAACATGGAGAAACCTCGTCTCTACTAAAAATACAAAATTAGCCAGGCGTGATAGTGCATGCCTGTAATCCCATATACTTGGGAGGCTGAGGCAGGAGGATCACTTGAACCAGGAGGTGGAGGTTTCTGTGAGCCAAGATTGTGCCACTGCACTCCAGCCTGGGCAACAAGAGGGAAACTCCATCTAAAAAAAAAAGATGATGTTTCCCAGTTGGCAACACTACTTTGAGGCTTTTCTTCCCCTGGTCAATAATGGATTGACCATTATTGGTTACTCCAACTGAGCAAGTTATTCACTAGCCAAATAATAGGATGGAGCACAAGTTAACTAGTGACCTACTATCCAACCCATTTAAAATGGCTGGTCCAGTCTCCACCAAAGTGGTTGGGGCTCCTTGCACAGATATTTTTGGGAAATTCATCATGAAAGAGAGATCTTACACTCCAACTTCAGAGCTCTGTAATGGGAAATCATTCCTGATCTAGAATAACCTTGAAAAAAAAAGTCCAAGATTTTCTTCTTCCTTGGTCACTGAGGTGATGGGATTGGGACTGAGGGCAGCCCTGGAAGAAGGCGCCGAGCAGACTTGCTTTGCTGCTTCTTAGCCTTTTCTGACTTGAGAATTCCTTCTGTTATGATACAAAATTTCAGAATTCCATTTAGGAATTAAAGAAAAAAAACTGGGGAATGCACTGTATAAAAAGCAAGAACTGCAAATGAAAAATAGTTAATTCCATTTCAATATGTTACTATGTAAAAATTTCAATTGTTTATGACCTGATGTTTATAATTCTCAAATTTTTCTTTAGAAAATATCAGTTGGTTTACTTTTGTAATTTTCAGGTTTGTTTTGAAATAAAGAGGCAAGAGGAAAAGTTCCAAGATTCTGTTTACAAGCTCCTCTCTGCAAGAAACACATTGTAGATGTGGGCCACTTTTATTCTAAATAAATAAAAAGGCAAAATGAATTTAAATTATCACAATATTTTCACTTTTAAAAATGCTTTTTGAAGTACCAGAAACACCTTGATGTGTTCTGGGAAAATTTTAATTCCATGAAGACCACACATGAATCCCAAGCACAGGGCCCATTTGCCAGATGGAAACATGGAGCCCTGTGTTCAAAAAGCAGAAAAAAAGCTTTCTGCTTTCATCAAGGGTCTCTCTCTCAAGCTGTCACACTGGTTATTACTTGCTACTTAATGTTGTGCTCCCTCAGGCACAGGGACACACATCCCCCCCACCAGTATGGCCCCTCACGGGCACCCAGGGCCCTATCCTGTGACTTAAGCTCAAGACTCACACCAGACCCTGGCCCCACCCATCCCTGTGCCAGGGCCCCCGCTGGGGGTGGAGGAGGCAGTGATCATGGGTGAGATGAGGAGGGGGAGGCCAAGCAGAACCCAGGCATCCTGGCTCAGGGAGTGGGTGGCTGAGAGCTCATTGCAGGAAGGTGGGAAGGGGCAGGAGATGGGATTGTGTGTGGGCTGAGGCTCCAAGGTCCTGGTGTGTGTTCCACTGTGCGGCGGAGCTTCACTTACAAAACAATTCAAAGGTAAACAGATCCTAAGCATTTCAAGATAGTGCCACAGAGCATTACACCTCAAGCACTGGGTCCCATGTGACTGTCCTGGTGGCATACCATAGAGCCAATCCTGCATATACCTGAGAAGGATTATGGAAAGGTACAATTGCAGAACTGTTAATATTTGCATGTTTCTCATCTACCTCTTGGATTTTGACTCATCATTCTCTACGCTGCCTGTCTTAAACCGGAGGTTCTTTGGAGGTACACACTTGACACAGTATGTCTACATAACAGCAAGGGAATGATAAGTCAGCAGCACGGCCACCTGCTAAACACCAAGCTCAGAGGGGCAAGGAACCTCATACAATAGCTGTCGTTTGGGAGGGCCGAGGACTCAGACACAAGGGATGTGTTTGACCTCTCAAGGCCTCTGTGGTTGGCCAATTCCACAGAGAGCTGTAGGAATTAGCAAAGCAGTAGGAGCTGGCTTTCATTTGTTAGTGAAGAGATATCCAGAAATGATAATGATGTCCCTACTGTGCAATTGCAGGACTTTTTCCATATACCAAGCTGTCTGAACAACAGGCCATTAGCAGGCAGAACAAACAGTTCCACTTAACTCAGGATGTAGCATTTACCTGTACATCATGAAATCTCGCAGCCCCTCTCATGAAAAGAGCCCCTTACCTCATTTGCTGTGTTGTGTGTCCCAACGATCCGGATGAAGGAGGCAGGCTGCCTTTCAAAAGTTACTGACTGCCAGGACCTGTGAGAAGAAACAACCATTTGCCTGGTTAGACAGTGTGGCTGGTGGAGTCATGTCCACAGAGGAGGGAGGGCTTCCTGTCCTCGGGGACCTGCACTGTAGCGGGGGCAGGGCCGGGGCTGCACCTAATGCATGGCTGAGAGATGCAGGAAATACAGTGTCCCTATTCAGGAGCCTACATTCCCATCACAGAAGGCACCCCGCCCCATCTGTGAATGTCACTTAGGGTTCTTACAAAGCCCTCCATAAACAAGCACAGAGTGCAGACCAAGCCCTCATTACAACAAGAGTTCAGACAAATAAATGTAATCACAGTGGCAGGAGTTCATAAATACATTTCCCCATCTATAAGATGGGGCCATGACGGGGCCAACCTCAGGGCTGTTGGCAGAATGACCTCAGTGATTCGTCAGACGTATATCCGATGGGGAGCAGCTACTCAGCACGGGAGGCTTCTGGAAGGAGAAGAGTTTTGAAGAGGGCAAGGATGTGGGAGGGCTGCAGAGTTCCAGGACTCAGGTTGGAGCAGCGGGAGTCCTGGCCTACCATCTCACCCCCACATGTGAGTGATGGCACATGGGGGCGGTGGCAAGTTCTCCACAGGCCTCTGCCCCTTCCTTTCCCACTTCCAAATGCCACCCCTGACACCGTCTTTTCTCAAGACTGGACTGTCTCTGTCTGGGTGGTTTCAAAAGCATCCCCAATATTTTAAAGGCAATTCCTCATTGATCAGCATGGGCCAGGCCAGCTCATTTAAGACTCAGCAGAGCAGGCCCTGAACAGACCCTGAGAGGAGGAGTTCTGCTCTTGGTTGAACGCTCAGCAGCTCATCAGAATGCACCGGAGGAGTGCATGGCACCCACGACTGTAAACTCCAATAATATTTTCTGTAATAAATGTGAGGAGTTCACAGTTGTTGCCATCCCTCCTCCGCTCTCACAGTGGAAATGCCAGCTGCTGGGAAGCTGTTTCCTGTAATTGTCTAATTACCAAGTAATGCTAGCAAAGAAAATATATATGTATTTGCAGTTTGTTTTTCCCCTTTGGTTTCAGGTGTTCCATCTTCCCTCTCAGTATGAACCTCCCACTGAGATTGATTCACTGCCGCCTGGACACCAGTCCCCTTAAGGTCATTAAAAAGTCATTACCATCTTGTGTGCAAAGTCTGTGTCCCTGAAAGCAGTTTTCTGGAAACAGAATAAGAACAATCACTCTCTCTGTAAAAATGCTATTCTTCACACATGAAGGTGATACCCTCTGAACATGCCCAGGGCTTGCACTGGTGATCTACTTTCTTAGTGGGCGACTGCTGTCCTCTCAGACCCCCAGCCCTCTTGGGGAAGGTCTGCTAGATGGGTTGTAGCCTGTGGGCCGGCAGGAGGACCTGCAAGGTGCTGTGGGGTTTCCACGGGACTAGCTGTTTCTTGTGAGTCAAGCAGTGGAACTCACCACACACTCATGTCCTTCCTCCAGCACGTGAGAGGTGAAGGGAGCCACCCTGGCCAACGTTCACACTATTTGGGACATAAGAGTCCCATCCTTGTCCCTAAAGGAAGCTAAAGAGTACACTAAAGCTGGCCCACTGGCTGCTTCTTGGGCCACGCCTCCAGGAAAGGGAAACTATTGTGAGTGACAATAGCTGGTGACAGCTATTAGGTTCAAGTTGCAGTTTCACAAAAAGGACTGGCATAGGGAACCAGCGGGAATGGAAGAAACTGAGCAAAGATTTTATTCTTCTCAGCCTTCCAGCTCGATGCCTGTCAAATCTCCAGGTGATTCTGGACATAAAGGTACCAGCTGACAGTTGGAAGCTCTTGGTCCTCAACAACATGCGTGTGGCTCTGAGAATGAAGGCAGGCCCAGAATTGTGGCCCTGTGGTCCCACGCATTCCTCCCTCCATGACGTAGAGGAGGCTCAAGGAGCACAGGCAGTGAGGTCTCGCTGGGAGCCATCCTGGGCAGAGCCTGAGTCTGGGTCTCTCTCTCTCTCCCTTGCTGCTCCTCTTGCCTCCACTCCCCTCTCCCTACACTAGGCTGCTGCAGTGGGCTTAGGGCTCTGGGCTCTAGCCCCACTGCCCTTGCTTATGCTTGGGGAAGCAGAGGAGGCTGGGCTGGCAGTGCAACAGCCTGAGCGCGAGGGAACATTTTAAGAGTAACAAGATCAGAAGGTCTCAATTTAATACCAATCCTCCATTACAGTGCATTAATATCTAATCACGCTGGACTTCAGCCTGAGAGTTGAATATATGATTTCATTTTCAGCAGAGCCAGATACCAATTCTAAGACCAAAGTATCAGTAGAAAGGGAAGTTGGTTAGGATGAGGAAATGAGGATCTCTCTTCCCGCATCAGATTCCACTTCCCCTAAATTTCTTCAGAATAACTTACCATGCTGCTTGAAGGGGAAATGACAAGGTGGCATTGGAGTGGTTACCACCATGACTGTGCCACATGTGCAATCACTGTGAAACCTCAAAGGAGCTGCCTCAGCTGAGATTTCACAGGGCCAGAAAACCACCAGCATTGTTTAGTCAATGCAAAAGCTTTTGTTGGGCTTTACTGATAGCTGCATAAACATTCCAACTCACCAGGTACCCAGAATCTCTTCTCTAGTAGGCAATACTTCCAGGAAAGACAACAGCCCACTAGAGGCATGGCAGCCCACCCACTTCAGAGCCAGGGCTGGGCACTGAGAGGAAGGTGTTTGAACAGGAACAATGAATGTCAAAAAATAAATGTGGTCTTTGCTTTGAGAGCTTAATAAAATCAAAAACCCCACACAGGATTGAAGTCCCAACCCCCGCATACTGGCTCTGACTGGATGAACTCTTACCCACTCCTGAGTGTACTTTCTTCATTTAAGCAATGTTGACAGAAATAACACCGCTTACCTGCTCACAGAAACGCATCTAGAATGAGGTCCCAATGATGTCCAATTGTAAATATGTATCTATACACATATGTGTTACTTTTAAATTTTTATTTTTTATTTAATAAAAATTTTAAAACTTGCTTTTAAAATTTTTTGTTTATTCTCTCCCATGCACACATGTGCAGAACTATACACATATGTATTAAAACAGAGACGTCTATAAGAATGTTTGCCAAAATGTTGATCCAGATTTTAGCTTTGGATGAAAGAATTTCAAGAGACATTTGGTTTACTTTGGTGCTTTTCTGTACTGTTTGAACTTGGTAGAATATTTAATACACGTAAGCATTAAACAAAAGTACCTATCTTGCCTTTTGTCCAAGGATTTAATAATACAGATCACAGTGCAAGGAGCCAGTGAGAATGGCAGCACTGTACTATTATGCAAAGTATTCCAGCAGAGAGGATTCGTGGGTGACAGTCAAGACAGAAGCCTTCACTCCTGGTCTTTCAGGACTGGGGGCAATGTGGCACAGGGGTGGAGAACATGAGCCCTGTATCCGGGCTGCCAGTGACTGAATCTTTATCTTGTACTTTTAACAGTTCTAGGACCTTAAGCACGTTGCTTAACCTCTCTAAGTCACATTCTCTTGATCTGTAAAATGGGAATAATAGAAATAACTACCTAAAATTTTTTGCAAAGATTAAGTATATTAACAAATGTAAAACATCTAGAAAAGTATCGGCATATATTAAGTACTAAAAAAATTAGTTGATATTGTTATTACCACTATAATTGCATTCAGCTAATGAGCCTGGACAAGATACTGGGTTCCTGGGCCTCATCTGTGAGTTGTCAAGTTTGACAGTGTATGATTCAGTGACTACCAGAGAAGTTCCTGGGGCACCCAAGGCGACTCCCATCAGCAGCCATGTCTTGGAGGCAGACAAGCAGCTGGGCTTTGGAAGAATTAAACAAGTATTTTTTTGAATACGTTCTTGAGCTTGGCACCTGCTGGGTGTTATGGAGGACACAGGCAAGATGTAGTGCCCTTCCTTAAGCAGTCTGTGATCTCACCAGGGAGATGAGCTATCCTTCCACAGACTAATTAGAGAACAATGCAAACACTACAGTGGCCCCAACTTACAAACCCGTGGTGTTCCAAAACTTGCCTTGTCATTGGTTGTCTGATGCTTAGAAACAGTTTTTACACAGAAATAAAGCTATAAATTTTGAGAGGGTGCCCAGGCTCACCCACAAAACTCAATTTAACCCATAATGAAGCTAAAATACTATGTATATGAAGTTTAAAAAAGGAAAAAAAAGGCTGTGTGTGGTGGCTCATGCCTGTAATCCCAGCATTTTGGGAGGCCGAGGCGGGCAGATCACGAGGTCAAGAGATCGAGACCATCCTGGCCAACACGGTGAAACCCTGTCTCTACTAAAAATACAAAAATTAGCTGGGCGTGGTGGTGTGTGCCTGTAGTCCCAGCTACTCAGGAGGCTGAGGCAGGAGAATTGCTTGAACTCGGGAGGCAGAGGTTGCAGTGAGCTGAGATCGCGCCACTGCACTCCAGCCTGGCGCCTGGTGACAGAGCAAAACTCTGTCTCCAAAAAAAAAAAAAAAAAAGAGGAAAGAAAAGAGATATTGCTGCCAGAGTAGTAATTAAGCAAAACCCAGAAAAACAAGGGATTTAAAACAATCCTCCTAAAGCTGCTGCTTGAGGAATGAGGATTCAATTCTGTAATGCAAATGAAATCACGGGGATGTAGCTGGAACATGGTAGATGGTCTGTTAATAAGGAAAGTTAAAAAATGGGCCAAGTTTGTCATCCTAAAAGGCTTTTCCATCCACAGACCACTGGGTGGTTTACAAAGGATCTTAGAGTCATGATCTATCTCATTTGGTTTCCAACACAATCTTTTAGGTAGGGAGCCAGCCAATCTGAATTCCATTTCAGAGGCAGGGAAACTGAGGCAAAGAGAAGCAATCTATGGGACATCTTAGAGCTGTCAGGATAGAGTCAGCAACAGAAGCCAGATTTAATGACTATTAGTTTAGGTTCTTTCCACCAGAGGGCAAGATGAGGACCTTTCAAATAATTTAGAGGCCAAGGCACGACTAGTCACTGTTCCCTGGGTATTATTTTCCTGGCTCCCAGACAGTACTGACACCTCACTTACATGTCTATGTCATGACTCCAGGGCCAGAAATCACCGTGGCCAGAACCATATGGATCATACACACGAGTGGATCATAAGGTGGCCTCAGGTAAGTGACAGTCCGCTGAAGTCTCCGTTTCCCGTGTGAGGTAGGGGTGATAGCAGTACAGTATTAACCATTTGGGGTTGTGAGGACTCAAGGAGAAAACACAAACAACATGGCACACGGTGAAAGCAAATTAACTGTTGGCTATTACTCTCACATCACATTCACATATATGGCAAACTGGAAAGAAAAGAGGCTCAGCAGGTGCTCTCTCTACAAAAAGATCAATATGGAGAAAGATCTAAGACAGAAGGCTGTGCTCAAAAGCAAGTTAGAGGACAAGATGTACAATACGGGATTATACACACTAAACTGTATGCGTGACTCAGGAAAACATACAGGTCTGTGAAATGCTGGGAAATATTCTGGAAGGATGGATGCTAAATTCATGACAGTGACTATCTCTGACGAGGGGGCGAGGACTGGGATGGCTGATGGGGAACAAAGGCGATTTCAACATTAACTAGAATGTTTCGTCTCTTTGATTAAAATAAAAAAGACTTGAAGTATATGCAAAAAATATTACATATGGTCAATTCTGGGGATAAGTATGTGAGCAAATGTTATATTACTTTTATTATCTTATGTATTTTAAACAGTTCTTGAAATAAATAAAGAGACAGAAGAGGAGAAAGGGATTAAAACAGTGTCTGTGTTCATGTGGGCAAGAATTTGCCAGAGACAGAATTAGCTAAATTGCAAACATAAAAATTAGGGGGAAAAGTGGAGTTGGTCCTGCAGTAGCAGTGTGGATTTGGCAGGTGGTGCTGCTGGCTCCAGCCAGCTGTGTCACCGTCAGAAGGAAGTAGAGGACAGGAGAGCCACTGGGTGGGAGGAATGTGTGGTCGCCATCAGTATGGGCAGGGTTTATGTGAGTGGCTCTGGATGACGAGGACACTGCACTGGCCCACCGGTGATGGGAGAAAGGGTGACCATAGCTCAGCAGAGAGCAGCTCTCTGTCCTGAGCCTTGTTCTGCCTTCTGTGGGGATTCAGGATCCAAGGGTAAGGATGCCTAGTCTTCTTGAATCTGGAAGATTATGTGACTCTACTGCACATGCTGTAAAGAGAATGCACGTATCAGAACTTTTCTGCAGCAGACCTATTGAACACTGGGGAGACAGAGACAGGAAACTATTTGGCCAGGGCCAGACTGGCAGGTAAACACAGCAGACTCAACACATGGCATAGTCTCTATTCTCTCCACTCAAAGGGCAGTAAAGAAATGTATGTTTCCCGTCAAATATATGTGTTATATATTAATTAATACATGCAGACACATGCATGACCACAAAACAAAGACGAAGGATGAGGAGGTGTGACCATCTCTCTGCATCGGCACCTCAGAGAGATGGCACACAGGAAGCAAGTGGATTCACACCACGGAACCCTAGAAAGGCTCAGGTCCTCAAGTCACCAGCTACCTCTGAGAGTGGAGGTGTGCAGGGGGCTGAACCAGGAAGACTGGTTGAAAGCAGGAAAAAGGAGCAGGTTCATTCCTCAAATCCCTTCCCTTCCTTCCTGCATAGTGGGGACAAGCATTCCTTCACTTTGACAGGAGACACATATTTCCCTCTGGAGACTAGGAACAGAGAAGATCTGAACTCTGGGGCCCTAGGCACAGCAGAGGGTAGAATCCCGTAGCAGCTGAGAGCAGAGGAGTTACATGGAAGTCCTATTATCCCAGATGGTAAGACCCCCCTCCAGTTCCCTTCCCTCCCTTGGCTTTCAGGCCACTGTGATACAGTCTTAAATCCTAGGCAAAAGACTCGAGAATCCCTTTCAGGAGCCTCTGACCAGTCCAAGAGGAAAGAGCTACAGATACTGAACGATCTCCCTCCTCTCTGTCCCTCTCTCCTTTCTTCCATAAATATTTATTAAGTCCTTACTATGGAATAAGCCCATTTTAGATCCTGAGGATATAGCGCACAACAAAGTCCCTGCCCTCAAAGAGCTTATGTTCTAATGAGAAGGAGACAGAAAAAAAAAAAAACCCAACAAATTTATCAGAGTTAAAAGGGGGCTATGGAGAAACAAAAAACAGTGTTAAGTAGACTGGGAGGAATGCATGGCTTTAGTTAACACGTTTAGGGAAGGTCTCTTTGGTAAGGTAACAAATGAGCTAACACCTACACAACTGGAAGACAGGGCCATGCAGATCTGAAAGCGCATTCCAGTGAGAAGGCACAGAAAGCACCAGTGTGCTGGGCAGGGGTATCCCAGTGAAACATCTAATCCCTGCCTGATAACACTCAGCAAAGCTCACAAACCCATCCATATTCTAGAAGCTTCCAGCCAGCTTTCACAATGCCCAACATTTAAAGGGGAATGGTGGCAAGAAAAGCCTGGGCTGCTGCCCCTAGAATGTAGGCAGGGGTGACCATGGGATACCACCCTCAAGGCTTGAAGTGGAGGCACAAACAAAGCTCTATTTTAGGGCCTGCCCCTACAGACTGCACACTGTCCTGGAGCCCAGTGGAGCTGGACCTGAGGTCAGGAGAAGCATGGCCTGCTGTCCTCAGGGCTTAGATGTGCAGAGGCTATGCACCCAGGGCTGAGGTGCAACCAAGGTGTTGGCTACCACAGCAGGGGCGGAGGTATGAGCACCACGGGCATTTCCCACCTGCAGGCCTAGGCTACTGTCACTGAAGGTGGTACTGCCCTCTCCAGGGAAACGAATGAAAATAAAAACATAACAGACCAAAACCTGTGGGACACTGCAAAAGCAGTACTCAGAGGGAAGGTTAAAGATTTAAGTGCCTATATCCAAAAAGTAGAAAGTTGCAAATAAACAGTGTAACAATGTACCTCAAGAAACCGGAAAGCAAGAACAAACCAAACTCCTAAATTAGCAGGAGGAAAGAAATAAAGATCAGAGCAGAATTAAGTGAAACAGAGACTAAATAAAAATACAAAGGATCAATGAAATGGAAAATTGGTTCTTAGAAAACATAAAACAAAATTGATAAACTGCTAGCTAGACTAGCCAAGAAGACAGAAGACCCAAATTAACAAAATTAGAAATGAAAAAGGAGACATTACAATTGGTAACACAGAAATACAAAAGATCATCAGAGACTATTCTGAACAACTATATGGTAACAACCCAGAAAACTCAGAGGAAATGGATAAATTCCTGGAAACACACAATCTATCAAGATTGAATCAAGAAGAAATAGAAAACCTGAACAGACCAACAATGAGTAGTGTGAAATGGAATCCATAATAAAAAGTCTCCCAACAAAGAAAAACTCAGGACGTGATAGATTCCCTCCCAGATTCTACCAGACATGTAAAGAGGAACTAATACCAATCCTCTTCAAACTATGCTAAAAAATTGGGTGGCACATGTCTGTAGTCCCAGTTACTTGGGAGGCTGAGGCAGGAGAATCGCTTGAGTCTGGGAGTTTGACAGTGAGCTATGATTGTACCACGCGTGCCAGTCTGGGCAACAAAGCAATACCCTGTCTCTAAAAAAAAAAAAAAAAACCAACCCCAAAAAACAAACAAAAAAAACCCCAAAAGTGAAGAGGAGGGAATACTCCCTAACTCATTCTACAAGACCAGCATTACCCTGACACCAAAACCGGACAGGAACACAACAAAAGAAAACTACAGGCCAGTATCCTCGATGAACACAGACACAAAACTTCTCAACAAAACACTAGCAAACCAAATTTAACAGAAAATCAAAAAAATAATATGCCATGATCAAGTGGGATCTAACCCAGGGATGCAAGGATGGTTTAATAGACACAAATCAATAAACATGATACATTAGATCAACAAAATAAAGGACAAAAACCATATGATCATTTCAACAGACAAAGAAAAAGCATTTAATAAAAAAATTCAACATCCCTTCATAATAAGTCTCAACAAATTAGCCATATAAGGAATATACCTCAAAATAATAAAGCCCATCTATGACACACCCGTAGCTAACATGGTACTGAATGGGGAAAAGTTGAAATTCTTTTCCATAAGAACTGGAACAAGACAAGGATGTCCACTCTCACCACTCCTATTCAATACAGTATTAGAAGTCATAGGCAGGGCAATCAAGCAAGAGAAAGAAAGAAAAGGCATCCAAATTGGAAAAGAGGACATCAAACTGTCCTTCTTTGCAGATGACATATTTAGAAAGACCAAAGGATTCCACCAAAAAACTCTTAGAGGTGATAAGCAAATTCAGTAAAGTTGCAGGATACGAGACCATCACACAAAATTCAGTAGCATTTCTATACACCAATAATGAAATAGCCAAGAAAGAAATCAAGAAGGCAATCCCATTTACAATAGCTACCATGGAAAAAACTACCTAGGAATAAACTTAACCAAGGAGGTGGAAGACCTCTACCAGTAAAACTACAAAACACTGATGAAAGAAACAGAAGAGAATACAAACACATGGAAACTCATCTCATCCTCATGGATTAGAATAATTAATATCATTATATCACCATACTTCCTAAAGCAATGTACAGATTCAATACAATCCCCATCAAAAATGTCATTTTTTTTTTACAGAAATAGAAAAAAATCCTAAAATTCATGTAAAACCAAAAAAGAGCCAGTAGAGCTAAAGCAATCCTAAGAAAAAAGGACAAAGCTGGAGGTATCATACTACCTCACTTCAAAATATATTACAAGGTTATAGTAATCAAAACAGTTGGTATGAGTATACGAAGAGACACAAAGACCAACAGAGAGTACTAGAAAACCCAGAAATAAAACCACATATTTACAGCCAACTGATATTTGACAAAGGAACCAAGAACTTACCCCAGGGAAAGGACACCCTCTCCAATAAATGGTGCTGGGAAAATTGGATATCCATATGCAAACTGAACCCCTATCTCTCATCATATATAAAAATCAATTCAAGATTGATTAAGACTTAAATGTAAGACCTGAAACTATAAAAATGCTAGGAGAAAACATATGGAAAACAGTTCAGGATATTGGTCTAGCCAAATGGGACTATATTATAAATTTAAACATTTATGCACAGCAAACTAAATAATCTACAGAGTGATAAGGTAATCTGTTGAATGGAAGAAAGTATCTGCAAACTATTCACCCAACAAGGGACTAATACCCAGAATGTACAAAAAATAAAATCTCATTAAAAAGTGAGCAAAGGACATGAATAGATACTTCTCAAAAGAAGACATACAAATAGCCAAGAGGTATACAAAAAAATGCTCAACAGCACTAAGCATTGGGAAAATGTAAATCAAAATCACAATGAGATATCATCTTACCCCAGTTGGAATGCTATTATTAAAAATACAAAAAATAACAGATGTTGGTAAGAATGCAGAGAAAGAGGAACCCTCATATATACACTGCTGGTGGGAATGTAAATTAAGTTAGTGCAGCCACCATGGAAAACAGCATAGAGTGGCGATTTCTTAAAAAACTGCAACTATTTTTCAAGGTGAGAAATTTTTAAAAATCTAAAAATAGAAGTAGAAGAAATGAATAAATTCCAGGAAACATACAATCTACCAAATGATCCAGCAATTTCACTCCTGGCTATCTAAGCAAAGGAAAAGAAGTCAGCATTTTCAAAGAGAAACCTGAACTCATATGTTAATGTGACACTATTCACAATAGCAGAAGTATGGCATCAACCTAAGTGTCCATCAGTGGATGGAAGGGTAAAGAAAATGTGGTATATTTACATAATGCAATACTATTTGGCCATAAAAAAGAATGAAATCATGTCATTTGCAGCAACATGGATGAAACTGAAGGTCATTATATTAAGTGATATAATTCAAGCCCAGAAAGACAAATCCCACATGTTTTCACTCATATGTAGGAGCTAAAAAATTTGATCATATGGAGATAGATAACAGAATGCCAAAGGGTGGGATACGTGTGAGGGTGGCAGGGGAAAATGAAGAAAGGGAGGTGAATGGGTAGGAACTCACAGTTAGATAGAAGAAATAAGTTCTCATGTTCCACAGGAGACTAGGGTGACTAGAGTTAGCAACAACATATTGTATATTTTGAAGGAGCCAAAAGGGACTTGAAATGTTACTCAACACATAGAAATGATAAATACACAAGGTGATGAATATCCCAAACAACCTGACTTGATCATTACCCATTCTATGCATGTAAAAAACATTCACATGTATCCCATAAATATGTAAAACACTATGTATCAATAAAAGAAAAAATTTAAAAAGATAGTAACAAGTGTTGATGAAAATGTGAAGAAATGGGACCCTTATATACTGCTCAGGGATTGTCCAATTGTGTAGCCACTTTGGAAAACAACATGTCACTTCCTCAAATGGCTCAATAGGTGTAATATGATCCAAAAATTCTACTTCTAGATATATTCCCAAGAGAAATGAAAACACATGTCCACACAAAAACTTGTTCACGAATGTTCACAGCAGTATTATTCATAATAAAAAAATGGAAACAACTCAAATGTCCATCAACTGATGAATGAATAGATAAAACGTAGTATATCTATACATTGGAATATTGTTCAGCAATAATAAGAGTTTTAATTATATGCTATTAATATAATACTGATGAACCTGCTAAGTGAAAGAAGCCAATCACAAAGGATCATGTATTGTATGATTCCATTACATGAAATGTACGGAATATAGAGACAAAGTAGATTAGGGGTTGCCTAGGGCTGGGGAATTAATTGGGGGGACTGGGAAGCAATAGCTACTGGGTATGCGGTTTCTTTTTGGAGTAATGAAAATGTTCAAAAATTGATTGTGGTGATGGATGCAAACTCTGTGAATGTACTAAAGCCATGGAATTTTATACTTTCAATGGGTGAATTGTATGTTATATAAATTATATCTCAATAAAGCTGTTTAAAATGTTCCAAAAAAGGGTGAAAACAGCCAGTCAAGGATCACCAAAGAAAGACTGTAACATGAAAGATAAAAACTAACAGCAAATAAAGAAAAATAATAACTCATAGGACATCGATACAATTCAGCAAGCAGAATAAACCTTCAGAAAAAAAAAATCCCTAAATTATCGTCAGAGAGATAAAAGGAAGCATTATTCCATCTTTGAAATAGGAATAAATAAAATGATATGAAAAGGGACATTTTAGTGAACAAGAAAGTGCCCCTGTAAATTAAAACTATGAGCAACATAAATAATTCAACAAATGGGTTAGAAAGTTAAGTTGAGGAAATTTCCCAGAATGTCAAATCAAATGACAAAGATAAAAAATAGAAGAGAAAGCATAAGAGAATAAAGAATCAAACGAGGGGTTCCATCATCTAATTAGATGATCCAGTAAAAAATATAATGTCCAGAGGAAATACAAGCTAGGAAATTGCCACAGTCACACAACAAATTTTCCCAGATATGAAGGACATAAGTTTCCAGGTTAAAGATCCCACTAAGTAGCCGTTACAAGAAATGAGAGAAGATCCACACCGAAGTATATTATTTAGAAACTTTCGAAGATCTTAAAAGTTCTGAAGGGGGAAAAAGCAGGTCATCACAAAGACCTGGGAATCAGGTTCACATAAATTTTTCAAAAGCAACATTGGGGGTTAGAAGATAATGAATCACTCACTTCCTTCCAAATGCTGAGAGAAAAATTTGTTCCCAGCCATAGGACTATTCCCAGACAAACGAAGCCAAGTGTGAGAACTGAATAAAGAAATTTTCATTCAGGCATTAAAAAAAAATTCACCTCCATCCTCTCTCTTTGTATTTATGTGAAGAAAATTTTTAAAAAAGTAAAAATAAAAACTTCTACTCCAATGCATTCACAAGAAACTAACAGAAACTGTGTTCCACCAAAAAAAGGGACTAACTTAAGACAAAGTTATTGGGTCCTATCGCTTCAGGCCAGGAGTTCGAGACCAGCCTGGCCAACGTGGCAAAACCCTGTCTTTACTAAAAATACAAAAATTAATTAGGTATGGTGATGCACACCTGTAGTACCAGCTACTCAGGAGGCTGAGGCATGAGAATTGCTTGAACCTAAGAGGTGGAGGTTGCAGTGAGCACAGACTGTGGTACTGCACTCCAACCTGGGTGACTGCACTCCAGCCTGGGTGACAGAGAAGGACTCTATCTAAAAATTAAAAAAAAAGAAAGAAAGTTATGGGATCCACAAAACAGAGAATGTGACATGGAATAAAGGCAAGAAGAATTCCTAAGAGAGTGGGATGGGAGATATCAGGACGAGAGTTGTAAAATAGGCCCACAGAACTAGTCCAGATTGGAGAGGTAAGGCGGGCAGCTCATGGGAACATCTCAAGGGAGAAAGAGAAACTAACTGATCAGATATGTTAGGCCAGGTTATAAGAATTTGTGTTGCTCTGACAAAAGTTAGGGGGAAGAATCAGTGATAAGTACATAGAAAATTAATGAATGATAGTCATACAGAAAACTAAGCAATTTTTAACTCCAAGAAAAACAAATGACAAAAAAAAAGGTGATTGTAGTACACTACATGGCTTGGTTCTGAACAATAGTTACACAGTCAACCTAATGCCAACGAGAAATCCGAAACAAAGAAAAATTGTGATTTAACTAAACAGAAGGATGGAGCAGACAGGAGCATGCATGTACTTGCAAGGGGGAAGGGCAATGAAGCTAAATCCTTATCTTTCAAAGTAGGAACACAATACATAATTCCACTAATTAATATAATTAGGAAATAGCAGAATAAGCATAGAGTTTAGAATATGAAGGTACAGGAAAAAAAACGTCTAAAAGAGATGAGTATGTTGGCCTCAAAATCTAAAAGTCTGATCACGTGTTATGCTGGACAAGGTGTGGGGGACACAGGCACTCTGATACACTGCCAGAGGAAGTAAAAGTTGACATATCCTCAACTAGCAAAATGTTAAATACACATACCCCTAGAGCTCACAATTCCCTTTTACTGCTTTAACTTATGATGTTCTTGCAGCATAGGGAAGAAGCAGGAATAGGGATTGCACTGCAGCAGCATTTGAACAGCAAGAGAACAACCTAAATGCTCACCCCTGGGGACCCAGTTAAGTAAATTATGGTAGATCCCTATCCTTATAATGAAGGACTGTGAGCTGGGGGGTGGGAGATGGGGAGAGGGAGGAGACTCAAGAGATCTTCAAGGTACAGAAAAATCTGTATTAAAAGAAAATTAGGTCCATGATGTAATGGCATGTTATTAGCTGAATCCAAAGTTGGTAAGAGTTCTAAAATTACACTGAGGTTGGGCACAGTGGTTCACGCCTGTAATCCCAGCACTTTGGGAGGCCAAGGCAGGAGGATTCCTGGAGCCCAGGAGTTCAAGATCAGCCTGGGGAATATAGTGAGACCCTGTCTCTACAAATACTAAAAAATTAGGTAGGTATGGTGGCACAGGCCTGTAGTCCCAGCTACTTGGGAGGCTGAGGTGGAAGGATCACCTGGGCCTGGGAGATCAAGGCTGCAGTGAGCCGTGACTGCACAACTGCATTACGGCCTGGGCGACTGAGCGAGACCCTATCTCAAAAATAAATAAACATTAAAAATAACATAAAATGACACTGAGACTTTGGACGAAAAAAAGTAAATGGGGAGAATATATACACTTGTTTATGCACAAACTATCTCTGGAGGAAGAAGTGGGTAGGAGGGAAACATTTCGCTGTCTACAGTTTTAGATTTTTAAATCACATTAAATGTTATTTTTTGGAATATATTGTTTTTTCAAAATAAATTTTTAGAAGATGAAAAAGCAAAGCAGTTGCCTTTGGAGAGTGGGACTTGGGGTAGGGAGGGTGAAGCAGAGGACTGATTCTTTTTGCTGTAAGTCTTGTGGTTCTACTTCACTCTCAAAACTCTGTCCATGTATAACTTTGATAAAATTTTTTAAAATTACAATTATACAAAAGCAGAGCCTAAGAAGGGGAGCAGAGTCTGTGGTAACGAGGAGTAGAAAAGGTACATGGGAGGCAGATGTATTTACAGCTTTTGGAGCAGGGCTGGAAGGCGGGCATGAACCTTTGGAACAGAGTCTTGAAAAGGGAGGAAATAATAAAAGCTGTACCCTGTCAACTGAGCTTACGGCAGTGACGGCGGTGCCCTCTCTAAGTCGTGTGGCACTGAGCCGTGATCAGTATTAAGGGACTTGAGTGAGCATCGAGACTTGCCTGAAGATCCCTCTGACAGTTCTTTATGAGTGAGCCTCTTGTGCTGACCCCACAGCTGCCCGCCGTCCCTCCAAGCATGCTGTTCTTATTGTCTGGCGCATTGTAGTGATGGGCCAAGGACCACATTCATCTCTTTAATCATATCTAAAGATGATCTATGGACTGGGGATATGAGAGAGAGACTATTTTCCAGAACACTGGGTGAGGTGGGAATTACTGCGTTTTAATAGCCCTGAAGCCAAGCCTGCATGTCTGTCCCCGCTGGGTTCCCAAAGGCAGAGCTAGAGGGGGTGTCCCATGTGGCAGAGACACAAAATCAGCCCAGATCCTGTTTATTCCCTTCTGAAGAGCTTCCTTGGCCCCAGATCTCTGATATCAGTCTAAAGTGAAGACTCTGTGTGCAGGTCTCTGTCTAATCTGGCACCCCAGGAGTAAATTCTTTTGTTCTGTATGATGCTTAACTGGATTTGACAGCTGTCTCCCTGCCCAGACTTACAGGGAATTCTGGGTTCGCTCCATTCAACAACTAAGTGTTGAGACCCTCTATGCGTCAGGCTTAGGAAAAATGGGGCCAAGTTGGTCTAACCTGACTGCAGACCTGAGGCAGCAGAAAACTGTGCTAGGAACTATGGGAAGTAGTGATTGTTTGGCCACATGCTGACTAGCAAAAGGCTCACTAAGATCAAAAGTCGCACATGGGAGCCTCACAGACATACTTTGCTGGTTTACTGAGTATTTTTTAAAAAGTTGAGTTAGCTGCCACTTAAACACTGGGAGATTTCACATCAAAACACAGACACCTCCCTTGAAAACCAGAAGATCTGGCATGCATGAGTCCTCTTCCCTGCCTGACAACAGCTGGGGCTGAGGAGAGCTTTTGGCGGTCTCTCTTACTCCCTGCAGCCTGCCCTGGCCTGCTGCACTCCCTCACATCACTCATCTGGCCCAAGGAGGTGGCCAGGTTTTTACCCCAGCCTTACATAGAGCTTGGTGTTAAAATGGACTCCTGTACAGTAATCCCACCAAGTTCAAAATTCTTTGGAGATTTACCACCAGAACTGACATACAAATTACATTTCAGGATTAAGAAAAGTAAATCCTTATACTGTTTTCTTCTTCGCCTCGAGACAGGTACAGATGAGGTTTGTGGAAGGACATTAAGAACTAACACAGTCCTCAGTTCCTGCTGCCTACCTTCCCCTTGGCTGTGGTTAGCACAAGTCTGGTTATAGCCGGACCAGTAGGTCTTAACCTTGGCTGCACATCAGAAGCACCCGTAGAGCTAAACTTTCGAACTCCCAGACCACAGCCCACAACAATTAAAGCTCAGAATCTTGGGGTGGGGGGAACCCTGGTTGAATCCTTTTTAAACTCCTCAGGTGATTTCAATGTATGGCCAAGGTGGGCCTCTTGCCCAAGTTGGGGACTGAGTGGTAGGAGCAGCTTGCTGGCATGGACATGTGGCGTCTTCTGTCCTGACCACAGTCTACTTCCAACTCCCTGCCTGACTTTCCCCCTGGGATTCCTGGATCTAGGTAGGTGAGCATTTGATGCTTTCTGGCAGAGGAGGAACTTCAGACCTCTGTCTGGTAAATGCACTTGCATCTACTGCTCTAACATAAGCCAGTCTTGGGTTTTACCTTCTGTGCTCATAGCGTAATTTTCCCTTTTAGAGGGGTTGCCTCTTAAAGAGGAGGGAGGACCCTCCCACCAGCTCCTTATTGTCTTAACACTTTGGCAGCTACAGGAAGGCATGTGTCCCAGGAACATTCATGGCGGTTTGAATGACTACGTGGGGAGACAGGGGAGGGTGCTGTTTTAATACTCGATGTCTCACTCCATCCCCCAGCCCCAAGCCCGCTCCCATTCTGCCATACAGCCTCCTTGATTCCCCTAAGGGGATGCAGTAATTGATGATTAGCATTCCAAAGCTTGGCTTACATCCTGCTAGCCCGTCATATTTAATTACATTTTAACTATATTCGTCTTCGATAATAGCACGAACATAATTTAGATAATTATCTCTCTCTCTCTTATTCTCTGACTCTGTCTCACTTAGAGCTTCTTGCAACAAAAATCTCTTTCTCGGTTCAAACACATAAACAGACTCTGGGGCCAAGTGCTTTTCTTTCTCCTGCAGAAGCAGCTGTGCTAGAAATGCAATGGTTTTGAGTATCATGCAGAAAAAAAACGAATTTGTGTTTCTTTCTGTCTCTGTATTCATGTTTGTACACAAGTGGTGGTGGGGGGGGAGAGAGAGAGAGAGAGAGAGTGTGTGTGTGTGTGTAAGTGTGTGTGTGTGTGTGTCTGCATCTGGGAAAGAGCTTTTGTGTAGTACAGGAACAAGGGATACCCAGTCAATCAAATTAGTGTCTATAAAGTACGCTCTTGGTCTGACATTTCTTTCTTACGAGGTTTCATGGTTTCGCTCCCAAATTTAAACTCTGTTGAAACAGTTCTAAATGCCTAGTAAGTCTTTTGAAGAGATGTGTTCTTTCCAATAGGGTTTCTGTCACACTTGGATCTTATAATTAATGTCCTTTACCCTTGTCTATTATCTGCCTTCTCCAAGAGACCATCAGGTATGAGAGAGAAACTGGGACTTTAGGGAGAGTATGTCTTGAACACACTGCTACACATTATCAGGAGTCCCAGGCCCTCCTGAACACCAAGTGGGTCACACACATCTGATTTCCTCGCCCTAACAGCTCCCCTCCCTTTCCCTATTCTCGGCAAAAGGTATTCCTCAGAGCCTTTGTTGGTTTTGCTAGAGCAGCTGGTCATTGTAGCTGAGCACTTTAGGTACATATATTTTTATGTTGCAAAGTTCACGTCCCTGAGAAGATTCTGAACAAATAAGGGAATAAGAAATGGGTTAATGAATAGCTATTATCCAAGCTAATCTTGCTCATAGTTTGGGGACCCAGAGCCTAAAATAACAAATCAATTAATATGATGCAGTGTGGAGATGGGAGGTTAGGGGTCCTTATCCCCAGATTATCCAGGTTTGGTCTGTGTCCTTAGAGCTCTCAAAGGCTCCGATAAATATGGATTTTGTATAAAACATTCACTCTGGGCTGGGTACAGTGGCTCATGCCTGTAATCCCAGCACTGTTGGAGGCCAAGGAGGGTGGATCACTTGAGGCCAGGAGCTCGAGACCAGACTGGCCAACATGGTGAAACCCTGTTTCTACTAAAAAATACAAAAATTAGGGGGGGTGTGGTGGTGCATGCCTGTAAAACCCTAGCTACTTGGGAGGCTGAGGCACGAGAATCACTTAAAGCTGGGAGGTGGAGGTTGCAGTGAGCTGAGATGACACCACTGCACTCCAGTCTGGGCGACAGAGCGAGACTCTGTCTCCAAAACAAAAAAGTCACTCTGGTTCAACCTTGTCTGATGTTGAACAAGGCTACAGGGCTGTATTTGTGTAGTTAAGAAATAAACTCTTGCTGTTACTTGCTTGGGAGGCCAAAATTCTTAGCTGTCCTTGGAAATTAACACGCAGAGCAGGTTTCAGGACCTAAGCAGAGTGTCTTGGCCAACATTTTGCCACCACTGTGTGGTGTGACTGGCCCATGGCTGGCTGATGCGGGGAAGGGAAATCAGCAATTTCCTGAATCTGGCAACTGTGTAGTGACCTGTTGGCCCACTAGAAAAATGATTATAGAAACCACTTACCGCGGTCCCAGGACAGGCTGTGGGGTCCTGTCCTTGGTAATGTTAAAGAGGGGCACAGAAGTGGCCCTCCCTTGGTGGCCAGGAGAATGGGAAGGCCTGGAACTCTTTCTGAGCAAGGGCCCTCCATCCATGGCACAGGTTCTGGGCTAATCACTCCCATTCCTCAGTGATGGCTGCTGGGTAGAGTGACCTGGAAGCAACACTGGGCAACACTGGTCTGTACTGAGGGGCCTGCCTGGGGCTGTGGTTTCACATGTGTGAAATTCCTATACAGAACAGGCTGGGCTACTCTGGGCCAGGCTGCGCTGGGGGATAGGAGAGTTGAGAAGGGGTGACACAGGACTATGGGACATGACCCTGCACAGGCTCCATAAACTTTGATTTGTTCCCTGTGGCTCAGAAGGTTGTTCCTACTTTTGACCTCTCAGTACGTAGCTAAGGAGCTTGGGAATTTTGCTGAAATTTGCCTGAAAAATAACAAAAAACCAGGGTATAGGTCTCCACTGAATGGCAATGGCAGAAGAGGCAGCAGCTCGGCCATGCTCCCTGCCAGCAGGCATCTCTGGAGGCTGGCGAGGGGAGGGAGAAACTTCAGTCTGCTGTTCCCCAGAGGATTTCCTGCCCCCAGGAAACACAATGCTAAACAAAGTTACTGATTTAATGACGTCAGCGGCTCCTTTCAGCCTGTGAGCAGGGCAGGCTAGCTCTGAAAAGGCTGCTACCTCCAAGGAGACAGCTTCCTTCCCCGGGCTCCGTGTGGCTGTCCAATACCACCCCCTTCTCCCCTAGCAGCACACTCCCTCCCAGAGGCACCCTGGAAATGTGAGGACTAGGGATGGGCAGGAGCCAATTTTCAAATGTTAAGAATTTGGCAATTTCATTTCATAATGGTTTAAATACCAAAGGGATTTAGAACACAATGAGGACCAACTGGCTCTGGAATTTCAGGTGTTTTTTTTTTTAAGGCTGCTTTTGTGGAAATTAATGTCAAAAGCCCATGCAAAACAAAACCCAGCCCTGACCTATGACATCACACACAGCTAAGCAAGTGAGTGGCCTTCCAGAAGGATCACCAGACGGTCTCAGAATCAAACCTGATCAATTTCAAACCTAAAAATGACACTAAACCCCTGTGGGTACTCCAGATCTGATGACATGCCAAATTCGTTCAGCACCTGACACTGGGGAGATACTCAGTAAAAACTTTAAAAATAGACTCTCCCTCTCCAGCCATTAAGGGGCTGATATTTGCAGCTGAATAGATAAGACATTGGGGGCACCGGAGAGAGCTTAAAAAAATCTCTGGAGTTAAAAAAAAAAAAGTTTTTCTATGATGAAAACTATTGCTCTTTGCATGGAGCCACCCAAGATTAGCCTAGAGCTATTTAACGCACTGGAATCTCTGAATATGAGTTCCGTAATAAAAAAAGTGACAAGTCTTCGAGGCGGGCCCCATAAAGGCCCTTCCCAGGATCTGCATTAACTGTCACATTCAACACGATTAAAGCACTGCTTTCTGTGTGAACATTCAAGACAGTGAATGATCTGCAAGCCAATGTGAGGCAGTATGGCATGTAACAATCTTTCTTCTGGGGACAGTTTCTGTCAGTAAAAAAAGATGAATTAAAAAAAATCATTTCTCCCTCTTTCAAACATTTTCTTGATTTAAAAAAAGTCACCACTAGCACTCTCTGGTGTTGATGACTTCTGGATCCATCTGTGTTAGCCTAGACCTCTCTTAGGCTTACAAAAGGTCCATGTTCTCTCCAAGGCCCCTGGCTCCCCACTGGCTGGTTCCAAGTCACTCTCTGGCCCCTCCCCCAGATTCCTGCCATACACTGGCCTAGATGCAGGCAAGAATGGGCTTTCTCTGCAACCCTGCTTTTTCCTGTACATCTCAGTGCCCTTAGCCAGGCTGTCATGTGGACTGATGCTGGTGCCAGAGTGTAGCAAGCATTGATCCAGCCCGCTGGCTCCCTGTGAGCTCACAAAGAAGGTGGACAATGAGACAGGACAGGTGACAAGGGTATATACTCAGTATATAATTAAGTTAAATAATTTAAATCATTTGGGGGAAGATCCAAGATGGCCGAATAGGAACAGCTCCGGAGTGCAGTTCCCAGCAAGAACAATGCACAGGGTCAGTGTCCACTGCATTTCCAAACAAATTTTCATTGCCCGCAGAGCAGGAGACTCCTGGGCTGAAAAGCGCCACGAGTTTTCAGCATGGTGATTTCAGCTGGTGCCAGGCTGGCGCACAGAAACTCACACAAATCTGGGTGGCCGTTTCAACTGGTGCCTGGAACACCCGGGAGACAGAGCCGCCCCATTCAACTGAAAGGGAGGGGGCAGAGACAGGGAGCCAGGCGATCTGGTTTGGCGGGTACCACCCCCATAAAACAAGCAATCTAAAACACTCTGGATGGAGAGTTTCACAGCAAGTGCAGCTGGACCCAGGATGGTCCAACTCAGTGGGGGAAAGGGCAACCATGACTACTGAGGCAGTCCGCCACTACCGAGGCAGTTCACACAGCAGCTGGGCAGAGCCTACGGCAGCTCAGCAACACCTCTGCTGGCAGACTGTGACTAGACTACTCCGAGCGGGGCAGGGTATCTATGAAAAAAGGCAGCAGCATGACAGGAACTTATAAATAAAGCTGAACTTCCTAGGACAGAGCACCTGGGAAAAGAAGCGGTTATGAGTTCAGCTGCAGCTGACTTTAAGGTACCTGCCCAGCAGCTCTGCATGGAACAATGGAGCTCCCGGCACAGCACTTGAGCTCCTACAAGGGACAGACTGTCTCCTCAAGCAGCTCCCTGACCCCCGTATACCCAAAGAGACACCTCATAAAGGACAGCTCGGGCTGACATCTGGCAGGTACCCTTCTGGGATAAAGATACCAGAAGAAAAAACCAGCAGCAACCCTTACTGTTCTGTTGCCCCCGTGGGTGATCCCCAGGCAAGCAGGGTCTGGAGTGAGCCTGCAGCAGTACTGCAGCAGAGGGGCCTGTTAGAAGGAAAATTAAGAAAAAGAAAGAAATAACTTCATCATCAACAAAAAAGGACGTCCACTCAGAGACCCCATCCAAAAGTCACCAACTACAAAGACCACAGGTAGCTAAAACCACTAAGATGGGAAGAAATCAGCACAAAAAGGATGAAAACACCAAAAATCAGAATGCCTCTCCTCCTCCAAAGGATCACAACTCCTCACCAGCTAGGGATCAAAGATGGATGGAGAATGAATCTGATGAATTGACAGAAACAGGCTTCAGAAAGTAGATAATAACTTCTCAGAGCTAAAAGAACATGTGCTAACCCAATGCAAAGAAACTAAGAACCTAGAAAAAAGGTTAGATGAGATGCTAACTAGAATAAACAGCTTAGAGAAGAATATAAACGACTTGATAGAGCTGAAAAACACAGCACAAGAACTTTGCAAAGCATACACAAGTTTCAATAGCCGAATAGACCATGCAGAAGAAAGGATATCGGAGACTGAAGATCAACTCAATGAAATAAAATGAGAAGGCAAGATTAGAGAAAAAAGAGTGAAAAGAAATGAACAAAGCCTCCAAGAAATATGGGATTATGTGAAAACACCTAATCTATGTTTAATAGGTGTACCTGAATGTGATGGAAAGAATGAATCCAAGCTGGAAAACACTCTTCAGGATATTATCCAGGAGAACTTCCCCAGCCTAGCAAGGCAGGCTAACATTCAAGTTCAGGAAATACAGAGAACACCACAAAGATATTCCTCAAGAAGAGCAACCCCAAGGCACATAATTGTCAGATTCACCAGAGTTGAAATGAAGGAAAAAATACTAAGGGCAGCAAGAGAGAAAGATCGGGTTACTCACAAAGGGAAGCCCATCAGACTCCCAGTGGATCTCTTAGCAGAAACCCTACAAGTCAGAAGACAGTGGGGGCCAATAGTCAACATCCTTAAAGAAAAGAACTTTCAACCCAGAATTTCATATCCAGCCAAATTAAGCTTCATAAGGGAGGGAGAAAGAAAATTCTTTATGGACAAGCAATTGCTGAGAGATTTCATCACTACCAGGCCTGCCTTACAAGAGCTCCTGAAAGAAGCACTAAACATGGAAAGGAACAACCAGTACCAGCCACTGCAAAAACATACCAAACTGTAAAGACCATCAACACTATGGAGAAACTGCATCAACTAATGGGCAAAACAACCAGCTAGTATCAAAATGGCAGGATCAAATTCACACATAACAATACTAACCTTAAATGTAAATGGGCTAAATGTCACAATCAAAAGACACAGACTGGCAAACTGGATAAAGACTCAAGACCCATCAGTGTGCTGTATTCAGGAAACCCGTCTCACATGCAAAGATACACATAGGCTCAAAATAAAGGGATGGAGGAAGATCTACTAAGCAAATGGAGTGCAAAAAAAGCAGGGGTTGCAATCCTAGTCTCTGATAAAAGAGACTTTAAACCAACAACGATCAAAGAGACAAAGAAGGGCATACATAATTGTAAAGAGATCAATGCAACAAGAAGAGCTAATGATCCTAAATATACGTGCACCCAATACAGGAGCACCCAGATACATAAAGCAAGTTCTTAATGACCCACAAAGAGACTTAGACTCCCACACAATAATAGTGGGAGACTTTAACACTTCACTGTCAATACTAGACAGATCAACGAGACAGACAATTAACAAGGATATCCAGGACTTGAACTCAAATCTGGACCAACCGGGCCTAATAGACATCTACAGAACTCTCCACCCCAAATCCACAGAATATACATTCTTCTCAGGGCTGCATGGCACCTACTCCAAAATTGACCAAATAATTGGAGTAAATCACTCCTTAGCAAATGCTAAACAATGGAAGTCATA